>MU403338.1:0-12183 GCA_022695765.1 Annulohypoxylon moriforme | reverse complement strand
TATTATTTAAATTTATTATAATAATAATAAATATTAAAATTTATATATTAAATAAAATAAAGTTTTTAAAAATATTTAAAATTAAATTAATAAATAACTTATTAAAAATTAATTAAATTAACTTTAAATTATAATAATATTAAAAAAAAAATAATATAAAAAAAAATAATAATTAAGTTATATTAAAAAATTTAATAATATATAAAAATTAATTAATAATTTTAAAAAAAAATAATTTTTATATATACATAATAAAAAAAGTATATAATTAATTAATTTTAATATATCTTAAAAAAAAACAAAACACATTAATTAATAATTAATAAATATTAATAATTAAATTTATATATATATATTAATAAGTTTATAAATAATTATTTTTATTATTTAATTAAAATTTTTTAAAATAAAACTTTAAAATTATTATCACCTTTTTTAATTTTAAATAAAAAATAAAAACATTTAATAATAGATTTTAAATATAAAAATATAATTAATAAAAATTATAATAATATCTTTATTATTATAAATTAAATAATTAAAAACTTATAATTTACATTTTATTATTAAATAATTATCGTTAAAAATATAATGTAAATATTTTATATAAGTTTTTATTAAATTATTAATTAATTATTATTAATTATTAATAATTAAAAACTTTAATTTATATTAACATTTATAAATAAATTATTATATATATATAATATAATATTAAATTTCTTTATAATAAATTATAAATAATTTATAAGTTAAATAAAAATCATAAATAAATATATTAATTAATATTTATAATTATTTATAAATTATTATTAATAAAATTAAAATAAAACCTTATTAATTTTAAATATAATTTAAATATTATTATTATATAAATTTTTAAGTAACTTATTTTTTTATAAAGTTATAACAAAAAAAAATAACATAATTTTTTAATTAAAAAACTTATATTAAAACTTTAATTAAAATTTTTATTAAAAAATAATTATTGTAATAAAAAATATAAAATATAATAATATAAATTAAAAAATATAAAAATAAAATTAAATATATAATTAAAAAATTATAAAAATATTAAATAATTTAAATTAATAATTATAAGTAAAAACTTAATTTTAAAATAAGAAATAAAATCTTTATTTTAATTAAATTAAATATAATTATTAACTATTTAAATAATAGACTAAATTATTTAATAATATTATTTTTTTATAAAATTATTTAAAAATATTTAAAATAAAAAAATATTTTTAAATTATATTTTTCTTATATTTAAATAAGTTAATATTAATTTAATATAAATTATTTATAAAAGAACTTAAATAATTTAATATTTAAATAAAATTTAAAAAATTTAAAAAAAAATTATAATTAATTTAAACTTAAAACAAATAAAATAAAAAATTTATAAAATCTTAATTTTTAAAATATATTATAAAAAATTAAAATATTATATTTAATAAATAAATTAAAACTTAAACTTTATATATTATTTTATATTTAATTTTAAAAAAAGTAATATTAAATTTACAGTATAAACCGGAGTTAACATTATCCGTAATATGGCCGCCCCGTTGCGTTTATTCGAAAACGGTATAAAACGTTTATTTTTTTAATTATATAAATCGTAATATTAATTTTAATACTTATTTTTATTTAAAACTTTATTCGTATATATTATTATATTTTTTATTTTAATTTTAATTAATTATTTCTCGTTTAATATAATTTTAAATCTTTAATAATTAAATTTATTTAAAAATTTTTAATTATACGATATTTTTAATATAATTATAACTTTTAAAAGTATAATTTAAAGGTATTATTTAAGTTTAAAGCTTAGTATTTACCTTAAATTAATTTTTCCGATTTCGACTTACGTTATAATTATTCTTTAATAATATTTTACATTTAAACTTAAATAATTCGTTTAAATTTAATTTTCGAAAAATATAATTAAATTAAAAATATCGCACGATTAAAAGCTTTTAATTAAATTAAATTATTAAAAATTTAAAGTTATATTAAATAAAAAATAATTAATTAAAGTTAAAATGGGAAATAAATGTATATAATAAATTATTTTAAGTTTAAATATAATTAATTATATAACGATCCGGGCCGGATTAAAAGTGTACGTTTTATACTACTTTTAAAAGTGGGGATATTATAAACAAACTTTATTTTAACTTATATTACGGATTTAATATTACTTTTTAAAAATATTATTTAAAAAATATTTAATTTTTATAAAATTAATTTAAAAATAATAAACTTTTTCTTATAATTAAAAACTTAATTATAAATTATAAAAAATAAAAATTTTAATACACTACATTTAAATGATAATAAATTAATTTTAATAAAAATAATAAAAACTTAAATATAATTTAAATAATTATTATTAATAAAAATATTTAAATTTAAATTAAATCTTTTTAAAATATAAAAATTATTATAATTTAAATTATATTTAATTTAAATAAACTTATATAATTAAATATTAAATAATTTATATAACTTAATTAAAACTTAAACCTTTTAAAAGAATAAAATTTAAATTATTTTAAAAAGATTATATATTATAAAATTAATAAAAAAACTAATAAAATATAAATAAAACTTTTAAATTTATATTTAAAAAAAGAAATCTTTTCTTTTTTAAACTTAATATTATTCGGGATATTTTATTTATATAATGTAACCCTTATATTATACTTAAAACTATTTTTTATTATAATAATAATTATTTTTTTAAATAATAAAATTTTTATAATAAAAATATTATTAATAATATATATATAATTTAATATAATTTAAAAAAATTAAAAAAAAAATTAAATTTTAAATTATAATTTAATTTTTAAAAATTTTTTATAAAAATAATTATATTTTCATTTTATTAATATAATTATTTATATATTTATTTTTAATTAAATAAAAAATATTAAAATATATAAAAAAATTAAAAAAAATCATTCCATTAAAAATTTTATTAATATTATATATATAATTAATTTTAAAAAAGAATTAATTAATTATATAATTTATATTTTAAAATAAAAAAATATTAATTTAATATAAAATATTTTTATTAAAAAATGAAATTATTATATTTTATAAAAAATTATTAATAATATAAATTTTAATAATATAAATAATTAATATTAAATAAATATATTTAATAAAATAAAAAATATTATATTTTTAAATATATAAAAAAAAACTAAAATTTATATTAAATAATATAATAAAAAATAATAATTAAATATTTATAATTTTAATAATATTATTATTAAATTTTATTAAATTAAATAATAATTAATAAATTTAATAATATTTAAAAAAAAAATTTATTATTTTAATAATAAAATATATTAATAATATAATTTAAATTTAAAAACGTAATTTTTAATTAATTAAAATATTTATTAATAAATTAATAATATTTAAATAATAATAAAATTAAACTTTATTTTTTATATTTAAATAATTTTATAAAAAAAAAGTTATAATTTTATAATTAAAATTATAAAAAAGTTTTTAATTATTTAATTAATTTTATATTTTTTTTTTTTATATAAGTATTAAATTATTATTATATTAATTATTAAAATTTAAATATAAATTTTATAAACGGTTAAATATTTTTAATTTTATAACGAATAATATTATATAATGTAAAATTTTTAATTAAAAGTTTTTTTTTAAATAATTTAATTAAAATTAAATTAATATTAATATAATTTAAATTAATTAAGAGTAATATTAAATCCGTAGTATGGGCCGGAGTTAGCGTCGTCCGCAGTATGGCCGCCCCGCCGCGCTCGTTTGAAAGCGGTATAAAATGCCTACCTTTTTAACCATACAGATCGTAGTATTAGCTTTAATACTTGTTTTTATTTAAAACTTTATTCGTACGTATTATTATATCTTTTATTCCACTTTTAATTAATTATTTCTCGCTTAATATATCTTTAAATTTTTAATAATTATAATTAATCGAAAGCTTTTAATTATGCGATATTTCTTTTTTAATTATATATATTTAAATGTAAGTTTAAATAAGTTATTTAAAATTAAAACTTATTATTTATTTTATGCTAGTTTTCCCGATTCTAACCTGCCTTGTAACCGCGTTATAATAATACCTTAAATTTAACTTTAAATAACTTATTTAAAATTATAATTTAAAAGTTATAATTTAAATAAAAAGTATCGTAAAATTAAAAGTTTTTAATTTATTATAATTATAAAAAATTTAAAATTATATTAAGTAAGAAATAATTAATTGAAGTTAAAATAAAAAATAAATGTATGTAGCGAGTTATTTTAAGTTTAAATATAATTAATTATATAACGATTTAACTCGGAATAAAAGTATATAATTTATACCGTTTTTAAAAACGGGGATACTACGGACGAACTTTATCTTAACCCATATTATAAATTTAATATTACTCTTAATTAATTACATTTATTTTAATTAATATATATTTTAAATTAAAATTTATTTAATAAAATAATAATAAAATTATTTAAATATAAAATTAAAAATTTTAAAAAAAATTTATATATATAACTTTTTTATATAAAAAAATATATATTTTATTAAAATAATTTAATTTATTAATAAAACTTTTAATTAATTAAAAATCGCAACCTTAAATTTAAATTATATTATTAATATACATTATTATTAAAATAATAAATTTCTTAAAAAATTATATTTATTTAATAAATCTTTAATATTAATATAAAATAATGAAATATAAATAAAATTAAAAATAATAAAAATAAATTAAATATTAAAAAAAATTAAAAAGAAATAATTATATATTTATATAAACTTAAAAAATTAATTTTTAAATATAATAAATTTATAATATTATAAATTTATTTTTTTTAAAATTATTTCCGTATAATATTAATAATTTATTTATAATAAATAAATATTAAAAAAAATAATAAAATAAATTTTAATATAAAAATATAAAAATAATATTTTATTTTTATATTTATAAATAAATATTAATATATTTTAAATAAATAAATATTTATTAAACTTTATTAATATAATATAATAATAATAACTTATTTAATTTTCTTATTTTTTATATTTAATTAAATTATTAAAAATAATAATAAAAAAATTAATTTTATATAAATTTATAATATTTATAATATTATTTTATTAAAAGAAATTTTTAAAATTAATAAAAAAATAAAAAATTATAAAATTATAAATAATAAATAAATAAAAAAACTATTAAAAAATTTTAATTTATAATTATTAATAATTATTAATTAATAAAAATAAAATTAAATAATATAATTAAAATAAAAATTTAATAATTTAAAATAAATTATTTATTATTTAATTTATTATTAATTTAAATAATTTACTTTTATTAATATAAATTAAAATAAATTTAAAATTTTATAATTTATAATATTATTAATAAATTAAATAAAAAATTAAATAATATTTATTAAATAAATATAAAAACTTAATTAAAAAAATAAATTAAAATTTTATATTATTTATTTTATAATTATATATATATATATATATATTAATATTTTTTAATAAAATTATAAAAAAAAAAAAAACTTTTAAATTTATTAATTAATATTTTAAAATTATTAAAATTAATAATTATAACGTTTTTTATTTATATAAATTTTTTTAATATTATAAAAACATTATAATAATATTATTATAATATAAATTATAATAAATATAATTAAATTATTTACATTTATTAATAAAATTTCCTTAAAAATGAAAATTTTTTTAATTTAAATTAAAAAAAATTAATAAAAAATTTAAAAAAAATTTAAATTTATTAATAAAAAAAATAAAGAAATAAAATTAATTTTATTATAATAATAATATAAATATATTAATATAATATTATATATTATAAATATAATAAATTTAAAAAAAACTAAAAAAAAAACATTAAAATATTATTAATTACATATATTTTAATAAAAGTAATATATTATATATTAAATATAAAATTAATAATTATATATATTAAAATTTTATAATTATTATTATTTTATAATATAATTTTATTTTTATTTTTATTTTTATAATAATTTAAATCTTATTTTTAATATATTATATTATTAATTACATTATAAAATTTAATACTTTAATATATTAAAAATTAATTTTATTATTAATATAAAAAATAAAAAGAAATTATATAAAATTTTATAATAAGATTTTTAAATTAAATCTTTATTAATTATAAATTTTCTTTCATTAATATTTATAATTATATATTAAAATATAATACTTTTTATTATTTATAAAATAATTATTTATAAATATATTTTAATATTTATTTTTAATTTATTATAATAAATTAATTTTATTAAATTAATATAAAATTTAATATAATATTTTTATTTTAAAAAAAATATTAAGTTAAATATTTTTAAAAATTATTTTATTATTATTTTATATTTTAAAACTTATATTTATATAATTATATTTTTATTATATTAATTATTTAAAAAGTAAAAAAATTTTATTTAAATAAAATATTATAAAAAAAAAATTATTATTAATTTATTTTAATAAAAACTTTAATTTATATATTTTTAATAATTAAATAATATTTTTAAACTTTAATAATAATTAAATATATAAATATATTATTATTATTTATTTAAATTTATTTATTCTTTAAAAAAAAATTTTATTATTAAAAATAAAAATAATTATATAAATATAAAATTAACTTTATAAAATTAATAAAGTGGTTATTTAATATGAAATTATTTTATTATTTATTATTTATAATTATTATATATATTTATTTAAGTTATTTAAAAGTTATAATAAAATTATAATAAAACTATAATAAAACTATTATATTAATATTATTATATGTTTATTTTTTAAAGAAAGTAAAAATGTTTTTATTTTTAATTACGGATAACGTATTATTTAATTAATAATTTTAAAATAATTCTTTTTCATTTAATTAAAATTAATAATTATAATTATAATATTTATTCTTTTAAAAAATTAATTATTTTATTTATTTTATTTATTTAATTATTTAATTTATATATTTATTATAAAATTAAATCTTTAAATTCCTTTTTTTATATAAAATTTTTTTATTAAATTATTTAAATCCTTTTATAATAATTAAATTTATTTTATTAATATTAAAACCGATAAATTTATTTTAATTATTATTTTTATTTATTTTATCGTTATTTTTATTTAATTTATTTCCTTAATATTTAATGAAAAAAATTTAAACATTTAAAATAATTTTATTTTATAAATATATTATTATTTATATTAATTTTATAACTATTATATTTTTTTTTATAATTATTAAGAAAAAACTAAAACTATTTTTCTTAAAATTATTATATATATAAATAACTTTTAAAGCGTTAAAATCTAATATAAATAAATTTATGTTTTTTAAAAATCTTCGAATATTTTTTTATAAAATTTAAAATAATTAATAACTTTTATTTTTTATAAATATAAATTTTTAATTTATTTAATTAAATATTTAAACGGATATATATAAAATAATAAATAACTTAATATATATTTAAATAAAAATAAATCGAATATTATAATAATATTTTTATTTAATATTTCTTAAAAGTTTTAATACTTATTATAAAATTATAATTATTATTATTATATTAATGTCCTTTTTATTTTTTATCCTTATAAAAATTTTTAAATTTAAATTTTTTTAATAAATTTAAATTAAATTCCTTAATTTTTAATAAAAAATTATATTTTATATATTTTACTTTTAATAATTTTTTATGGTTGTAATTTATAAATATTATAATAAATAATTTTTTATAAATAATCTAATATATTTATTTAATTTTAAAAATTTTTTTAATAATAAATGTTTTAATAAAACGATAAAATTATTTTTATAAAATAGTAATAAATGTTTTAATAATTTTAATAAAATAATAAAATTATTTTTATAAAATGGTAATAAATATTTTAATTAATTCATAAAATAACATTAAACGTTTTAATAAAATAATAACAAAGTTTTTATAAAATAATAATAAATATATTTTAATTAATTTTTAAAATAATATTAAACGTTTTAACGGAATAATAAAAAGGTTTTTATAAAATAATAATAAATGTTTTAATAAAAATAATTTATTTAAATAATAGTTTAAAAAATATATTAAACTATTAAATAAATAAGTTTATAAATTAAAAAAATAATTTAATGATTAAAAGAAATAATTTTATAATATAA
This sequence comes from Annulohypoxylon moriforme, assembly GCA_022695765.1. Lineage (NCBI taxonomy): Eukaryota > Fungi > Ascomycota > Sordariomycetes > Xylariales > Hypoxylaceae > Annulohypoxylon > Annulohypoxylon moriforme. Next base: position 3,895 of record MU403338.1, on the reverse strand, counting down.
TTAATTTTATTAAACCATTAAAAAATAAATATATAAGTTAAATAAAATTTAATAAAAAAGTTAAAAAAATATATTTTTCTTAAAAAAGTTAAAAAAATAAAGTATAATATTAAAATATTTATTATTTTAAATAAAAAATATTTAACTTATAAAATATATAAATTAATGTGTTTTTTAAAAGATATATATTTTTTATAAGGTTATTTTTTTTAAATTAAAATATATATAAAAATATTAATTTTTAAAATAATTTAAACGATTTTTTTTAAATTTATTATTATAAATATTTATTTTATTATTTACTTTATATTATTATATTTTTTTTTTAATTTTTAATTTTTTTAAATTTAATTTATAATTTAAATTAAATTTATTAATTAACTTTTTTACATTTTATATTAATAATGTTTTAATATATTATTTATTATTTTTAAATTTATATTTAAATTATTTTATTAAATATTTTAAAATAAGCTTTTTTTATTTTAAACGTTAATTTATTTTATTAATAATTTTTTTTTATATAAAATATTTTTCTTAATATTATTTTTAATTTATACTTATTTTAACTTTAATTTTTTTTATTTATAAAAATTTTAAATGTTTAATATAAAAAACAATTATATTATAAATATTATTTAATATATTTTTTATATTTTTAAAAAATTAAATTTATATATTAAATCTTTTTTTTTGTTATTATAAATAATCTTATTTTCTATTATAATTATTTTTTAAAAAGTTTACTTAACAAATAATATCCTTTATATAATTGTAAAAATATTTTTTATTAACATTAAATTATTTAAAATTTTATTTTTTATTATATTTTATTTTTATATTATTTATTATATATTTTATTATTACTTATATTTTTTATTAATATAAATCTTTTTATGTTTTAAAATTCACCGATTTAAGTAATATTTTTAAAATAAATAATAATAATTTTAATTTAAAATTATATATTATTTTATTTAAGGATTTATTTAAAATTAAAGATTTAACATTATTAAAATTATATTATATAACTAAAATAATTTTTATTTATAAAATATTTAGTTTAATAATAATATAATATTTTATAATAATTTTTATATTTTAATTATATTTTTTACTTTAATCAGGGTTGATAATTAGTTACTAATAGTTAGTTTTTACTTTGACTAAAACTAATTTAGTTAGTTTTTACCTTGACTAAAACTAAGCTTAGTTAGTTAGTCATGATTACGTAATTTAGTTAGTTAGTCAAGGCCTTGACTAAGACTAACTAAGCTTAATTAGTTAGTAACTAAAAAAACTAAAAAAACTAAAGGTTTTTTTAATTTTATTTTTAAAATTTAATATCTTTTTAAATAAAAATAGTAAAAATAAACTATTAAAAGATTTATTAATTTAAAATATTAAATAATATTATAATGAGGAAATAAAAAAGTTAATTCTAATATTTAATTATTTATAATTATTTTAATACTTTTTTAATATTATATTTTCAAAAATTATTTTAGGGCCCACTTTTAATTATATAATAAAAATAAAAATAGTTTTATAAATTTAAAGTTAATTTATATATAAAACAAAAGAAATTATAATTTTACGATTTAATTTCGATTTATTATTTAATATTGAAAAGTTAGTTTAATTTTCGTTCGATTTTAGTAAGGTAAGACTCGAAGGATCCACCCTGTAAGAACTTTCAAAAATTCTTTATTAATTCAAATAATTAGTAATCAACCTGAAACATATACCATTCGAATACGTTCAAATCGAAGATTATTATTATATATATTATTATATTTAAAAGTAAAAAAATAAAAAATCGAAAAATCGAAAATTTTTATACCTTTAGTTTTTAAAAATTATTAAACGGTCCACTTTTAATTATATAATTAAAAGAAAGATCCTTTTTATAATTTAAAGTTAAATAGTATATATATTTAAAAAGAACGTAGTTTTAAATATTTTATTTAATTTTATATAGTATTTTGAAAAATATTTTTAAAATATAAAAATTAAAATATTTTTAAAAACATTTTTATAAAATTATTAAAAATCGAAATAAATTAATAAAAATATAAATCTTTATTTTATATATTACCTCTTAACTTTAAATTTCTTAATCTTTTAATAAAATAATTTTACGAATTTTATTTAAAAAGATACGAATTTTTTAAAAAAACCCTTAGTTTTTTTAGTTTTCTTAGTTACTAACTAACTAACTAAGCTTAATCTTTAGTTAGTTATCCCCTTGATTAAAACTAAGCTTAATTAATTAATAGGTTGATTAAAACTAAATTAGTTAGTTAGTTTACTTACGTAATTTAATTAGTTAGTTTAGTAACTAAAAATAACTAAAAACTACTAGTTTTTTTATCAACCCTGACTTTAATTAATAATTTATAAATAAAATGTTATAAATATTTTTAATAAAATTTTTTACTTTTTTTATAAAGTTTATTAAAATTTTAATATGAATTTTATATTTTTATTCGAAATTATTTTTATTAAGAAACTTTATTTTATTAATAAAAATAATTTATATAATTATATTACTTATTTTTTTATTATATATATTATATATTTTAAAATAAATATATATTTTTTAATAAATTTATTTATTATTATAAATAATATATTTAATTTATTATAATTTTTTATATATTATATTATATTAATAATTAATAATTTTAATAATTTAATAATAAAATTTATTATTATTATATAAAAAAATATAATTAATTTAATTATTAATTTTAATTTTTTTAATATTTTTTTTCTATTTATTTAGTTTATTTAATATTAAAAATAATATATTATATATTCCATTAATTATGTTATTAACTTTTAAATATTAAAACCTTATAAATTATATTTTATTTTTTTTAAATTAAAATGATTTTTTTAATTATAAATTTTATTAAAAATTTATTAAATATAATCTTTTAAAATAATTAAACATTTAAAATTATTTAAAGCTTATATATATAATAATTTATTTTTTAATATATATTTAAAATTTTTAATTAATATTATTTTTTTTAAAAAAAATAATTTTTTTTTTAATTTTTTATATTTTTAAATTATTTTTAATTCTTTTAATAAGTTTTGTTTTAAACTTATTTATTATATGGATTAATGTTTTTATTATATATTTAAAATCGTTTATTATATTATTAAGTTTATTTTTCTTAATATTTTTTATTATAACCATATTCTTATTATTTTAATTTATTTTTAATTATAATAAAATATTTAATATTAAATTCATTTATTTTAAAATATATTTTATATTTAATTAGAATTAAAATAAATATATTAAAGTTATTATTAATTAATTAATTATAATAAAGTTTAATTAATAATATTTTTTATAACTTTATAATTTATTAATATAATAATTAATAATTTATATAATTATAATTATATTTTTAAAATTTTAATTTATTATATTAAATAAATAATTTTTAATTTTATTACTTAAAATTTTATTTTTATTTTAATAAAAATCTTACTTATAAATTATATTAGTTATATTAAATTTATAATTAAATAATTTTTATTTTAATTATTATTATTATAAAATATTATTATATTAAAACTTTTTTTTTTAATATATTTATTTTTAAAAATATTTTTTTATTAAAATCTTAATAAATTAAATAATTAATATTTATTAATTCTTTTTAAAGTGTTTTAAAAAATAAATGTTTTTTATTTATTAAAGTAAATTATAAAATTATTATTTATTTTTTTCTTTTATAACGAAAAGATTTTTTATTAATATTATAATATAAATTTTCTTAGAAAATTAATTATATTTATATATATTTTTAATTTTATAAAATTTATAAATATTTTAATTTTTTTTATAACTTTTATATAATTATTAATTAAT
>MU403337.1:0-12265 GCA_022695765.1 Annulohypoxylon moriforme | reverse complement strand
TTATTATATTATTTAATATTATATTATAATTTATTTAAATTAAAAAAACTTTATATTATATAATTAAAAAATTATAAAATATATAAATAAATAAACCGTTCTTAATTAATATATTTAACTTAAAAATAACTTTTTTATTATTTTTTTCTAAGTTTTTTTATTAACTTTTTTAATTTTAAGTATATGAATCTTTTTACTTATATTAATATTATTTATATTAAAGTTAATCATTTAATTTCAAATATTTTAAATATATAATAAAATGATTTTTTAATTATAATTATTAATTATAATAAATATAATATTATACCTTAAATTATTATATTCCTTAATATTTATTTTAAATAAAAAATATAAGTGTTTTTATAATTAAATTAAAATGCTTTTATAATTATTAATATTATTACTTTTAAAATTATTTTAATTATATATATTATTAAAATAATTATTATATTAAGTAAAATTAATTATATTTTAAAAAAAAATATTATTATTATATTTATTTATTAATCTTTAATTATTTTATACTTTTAAATAAGTATATTTTTCCTTAGTAATTACGTGAATATAAATGTAATTCTTATTTTATAGTTAAAAATATTTATTATTAAATTCCTTATAATAATTTTAATATTATTAATCTTTTAAACCTTAAATATATTAAAAAATAATTTATTATAATAATATATAATTAATTTTAAATTATTATTATTAAATTTATTTAAAATTAAAAATATTTAAAAATAAAATAAAAATTAAATGTTATTTAAGGAGTTTAAGTTTTTTTTAAGGAAAAATATAAGGTTATTATAATTAAAAAATTAACGGATATTTTTATAAAAAAACAGTTAAAAAGAAATTAAATAACTTAATAAATTTAATTATTTTAAACTTATTTAACTTATTAATACCGGCAAGATTAATTATTATAAACATTTTTAATATAAATTTAAAAAAAGTTTAATATTTAAAACTTAAATAAAAAAAATATTAATTTATAATAAAAAGTTAATTTTAAATATAATAAATAAAAATATAATAATATATAATTTATTATTTAATTAATTTAAAATATAAAAATAATATTTTTTATTTTATAATATATTATTAAATATTATTACAAAGGTTTTATTAATATTTAAAAACTTTAATAAAAATGATTTATTTTTTTAATTCCGCCACTTATTTTCGATTTATACGTTATAAATTATAATATAATAAACATAATATAAGAAAAAATAAAAAATATTATCATTAATAATTTATAAATTTATTAATAAGTTTAAATTTAAATAATTAAAATAATATATATTAATATATTAAAATAAGTTTTTAATTTTATTATTAATAAAAAATATAATAAGTATAAATAAATTATAAAAATTTATGATTTATAACGTAATAATAATATTATTAATAATTTTAAAAAAATAATATTATTATTTAATAAATGTAATAATATTATAATAAAATATTAAAATAATATAAAATTAAAATTAATATTTATATCTTTTAATTAATTAAAATTTTTATTAATAAAAATTTAAATTAATTATTATAAAAACCACGCTTAAATTTAAACCACATTATAAATACGTAGTTTCATTTTAAATTAAAAATAAAATAAAATTCTTACTTTTTTCCTTTTATAATTATAATATAAACGTTTTATATAATTTAAATATTATTAAACTTAATCTTTAAAAATATTAATAATTATTATTATCGTAACTTTTACATTATATTTAAAATATATTAAAATTAATATCTTTTAAACTATTAAAAAATATAAAATAAATAATAATATAATTTAAATAAAAATAAATATATATTACTTTACTTTAAATATTATAACTTAATAATAATTAATTAACGTTATTCCATTAAAAATATATAATATATAAAAATTTAAAAAAAAATCCAAGGACTTTAATTATTAAAACATTAATTTTTTAATTAACTTAAGTAATAAAAATATGTTATAAATCATGGCAAAATTTTATTTTTATCTTAATAACAAGGGTTTAATATTTAAAGTCCTTTTAAAAATAACCTTATAATTTTATTTTTATAAACATAAAATTATTTTAAATAAAAATTAATTTATATATTTATATAATAATATTATAATAAAATTTAATAAAAAGTTTATTTTTAATCTTAAATATATTTATAAAAATATATATTTTATTACTTTAATTTAAATAAAATTATTAAAAAATAAAAAATTCATTATAATTAAAAATATATTTATTATTTTAAATAACCCGTTTTATATAATTAAAGATTATATAAATTATAAATAAAAAATTAATTAATATAAAAAACATTTTAAAAGTTAACATATAAATAATATATATATATATATAAAATAATTTATTTATTTTATTAAAATAAGTTTATATTTTTAAAATAATCGATTTATAAAATTAATTTAATTTAAAAACATTTAATTATAACTTTTAATTTTAAGCTAAACTTCTTAAAAATAACCATATTATAAAATTAAATTATTATAAAAAAAAAACTTTAAAAAATAATTCGTTTATATAATTATTACATTAAAACTTATAAATTTATTTTTTATTTATTTCTTTTAAAAGCATTAAAAAAACCTTATTAAAACTTTTTTCTTATTCCGTGATATATTAAAAAGTATAATTAATATTTATTAATAAAAACTTACCTTAAATAATATTAATATAAATAATTTTTTTATAATATATTATAATAATAATGTTGTTTTTAAATATAAAAAAATACTTTTTAATTTTATTTAATTATTTAAAAAAAAACTAACTTATTATAATTTTAATTATATCCCACTTAAATAAAATAAAATAATTATTTAAATAATTAATTAATATATAAAGAAAATAATATTTAATTTTTAAATTATAAACTTATATAATTATATATTTAAATATTTTAAATATTTTAAATATTTTAAAATTAAAAAGATTAATTTAAATAATATACCCTTTAAAAATATAAATAATATTAAGTATTTATTTAAAAAGGTAAAAATAACATTTTAAAAATTTAAATTTATTAAAAGTATATTTATAAAATTTATTATAAAGTTTAATAAACGTATAATTTAAAATCTTTTAAATGATAAAATTTAAAAAAAATTTAAAAAAACATTTATAAGTTTATATTTTAAATAATATAATTTAAGAAAATTTTTTTAAAAGTTAATTAATATTTACTTATTAAAATTAAAGAAATTTTAAAAACGTTAAATAATTTATATATAAATTAATTTTTAATTTAATAAAATTAATACATTTTATTATAAATAAATTATTATAAATATAAATTAATAAATTATTATTAATTTTAATTATTTTTATTTTAAAATAATAAAATTATATTAAACTATAAAATAAAATATCGTAACTTTAATTATTTTAATTAAAAAACTTAATATAACTTTTCATTAATTATATAAATATGAAACTTTTATATATTATTATTATGTTATTATTTTAAATTAATTTCATAAATTTTCTATTAAAAATATAGTTTTTTTTATTAATAATTACATTTTTAATTAATAAATAAGCTTACATTTATTTTAAAACTATTATATAATTAAAATAATTTATTAAAAAAAAATCCTTTTTAAAAGTTTTTAAAATATTAATGTTAATATTAATAAACGAAATAATTAATAATGTTTTATAACGTTATAAATTTTTCTCGCGTATAAAAAAAAAGAAAAAATATAATTTAATTATATTTTAATTTATTAAAATAATAAAAAAGTTTTATAATTTAAAAAATAAAAGGAACTTATATCCCACGAAAAAGTTAAAATTAATTAATAAAATTAAACTTAATTATAAAGTTAAAAAAAAAAATAATTAATTTTTAATTTATTAATATTATATATTTTATTAAAGGATATTTTTTTTATTTAAGTATTAAGGTTTTTATTAAGTATATTTATATAATTAAAAGTTATTTAAATTAAATAAAAAAAGTTTTATATTTTTAATAAATTTAAAAAAACTTTATTAAATTATAAAAATTTTATAATTAAATTTATATTTCCCGGTTTTAAAATATTATTTATATAATAATAACGATAATAATAATATATTTAAAATAAATAATAATATTAAATTTATTAAAATTAAAAAAGTTTTAAAAAATTATTATAATTTAATTTTTTAATTTTTATTTTAAGTTATAAAGTTTATGTAAAAGTTTATTATAAGGGTTTTTATTATTATATAATTATTATATAATTACACATGGTTTATATTATAAAGTTTTAACTTATATATATATAATAAAATAAATAATTTTAAATAAAATAATTATTTTACGATTTTTATATTTTAATATATTTTTATAATTAATAATATTTTCTTTTTTTATTTTAAAAGTATTTAATATTTTATACCCGTTTAAAAGTAATTTACGTTACTTTTTAAATAATACCGATAACTTTATTAATTTTTACGATTAAAAAATAATTAACGACATATATTTTTATACGACTTTAAAAACATTAATTATTATTTAATAAATTACGGTTTTATTAATTTCATTTATTTTTCTTTTTTTTCTTTTAATTTTTATTTTTTTATTATAAATAATACGTTTTTTTCGAAACGGGAAAAACTTATATAATTTCTTTCCCCGTGACCCCGTTTAAAATTTATAACATTAATACTTTAATTTTTTAACCGATTTTTTAATTACTTAATTAATTTTAATTTAAAAATAAACCATTTATTTAAACTTTATGAAAATCTTTTATGTTACCACGTGATTATTATATAATTACACGTGGTTCGTATTATAAAACTTTAACTCGTATATACGTAATAAAATAAATAATTTTAAATAAAATAATTATTCTACGATTTTTACATTTTAACGTGCTTTTATAATTTAAATATAATTATATTTTTTTTCGTAAAATATTATATAACACATTAAATAATATTATAATATTATAATAATTTTTAATTTTATAAAATTTTTTATTAAATATTTTTTATTAAAATTAATAAAATTTATTTATAAAAAAAAAAAGAAAATATAAATGTAAATAAATTAAATATAAAATAAAATAAAATTAAACTAATAAATAAATAAAATTAAAAGTTTTAATAAAAATATTTAACATTTTTTTAAAATATTAATTAAATAAATAAATAATATATTAAATAATATATAATAAAATATATAATTAAAATTAATAACTTATAATATAAATTAAAACATATTATTAATTATAATATTAAAAAATAAATTAATTAAAATTTTATTATAAAAAGTATAAATATTAATAAATTAATATATAACTTTAATAAATTAATAATAAATTAATAATAATTTAATAATAAATAAATAATATTTAAATAATAATTAAATAATATTTAAATAATATTTAAATAATATTTAAATAATAATTTAATAATAATTTAATAATAATTTAATTTTAATTAATAAAGAAAAGATATATATTTATTAATAATAATAATATTAAAGAGAGAAATAAAAATATATAATTTTTAATTTAAAATTATAATTTAAATAATTAAAGCTTAAAATACTTTTTTAACTTTATTTTTTTAAGTTTTTTTTTAATTTTAGTTTTATTTATTTTTTAATTTTTATATTAATTTAAATAACTTTATATTATTTTTTAAAAAAAAATATTAATTTATTTTATTTTTTATATTATAATAACTTAAATAATAAATAAATATTAAATAAGTTATAATTTTTATTAATAATATTTTCCATATTATTTACATTTTAAGTCGTTTTAATATTATTTTATTTTTTTTTAATAAACTATGTTAAGCATTTTTATCTTATATTTATTAATTAAGAAATATTAAATATATATATATATAATGCGTAATGGTTTAATATTTTTTACTTAAAAAAATAAAATCATAAATCATTAATTAATTAATAATAAACTTATTATAATAATAACATTTATTACGTTTTATAAGTAAGCTTAAATAAGTTTTCGTTAAATAATTTCATAATAATTAATATAAAATTTTAAATAAAAAAACCTTATTCCATTTTTATTATCTTTAAATTCACGATTATAAGTTTATTTTTAAATTTATTTTTATATTTATTATAAATTAATATAAGCTTTTTATTTTACTCTTTATTTAATTTTATATTATAACTTAAATAAATAATTATACTTATTTAAATTCGATATTTAATAATATAAAGTAATTATAATTAAGTTTTATCGTGTCGAAAGTTTCCATGGCATTTTTAAATTAATTGTAAAAATCTTTATAAAAGTAAGTGTTATTTTAAGTACGTAAATTTAAAAAAAGATTTTAAAATAACATTGTAATATTATTTAATATTATTAAATTTATTAAAATTAATATTATTATTTATTTTAAATATATTATTATTAATCTTCGTAATTAAAAATATAAACATAATTGTAAAATTTTCCCATTTTATAAAGGTTATTTTAAACTTATTTAACGGTAAAAAATATAAGATTTTTAAATATAAAAATGATTAACCGGCCATGCTTTTATTAATTTAAATTAAGAAACTTAAGTTATAAAAATATAATAAAAAATAAAGATTATATTTTATAAAAATATGCTTTTAATAATTAAGATTTAAAAAACTTAAAAAACTAAATTAAAGTTAACTATCGTTTTTAACGTGTTATAATTTACTTTTTATTTAAAATAAATTTTTTAAACTAAACTTATATATTTTTTAAAAGGATGATTTTTTATTAAAATTAATAATATTATAAAATTAAATATATAAATTATAAATATGTTTTTTCGTAAAAGTTAAGATTGTTATAATAAGTTTAAAATATAATTAAGGGGGTTTAATACGTTATTTTTTATAATATATTATAAAACGAAAAAACATTAATAACCGTGTTAATTAATAATTATATAATTAAAAAAAAATATTTTAAAAGTTATTTAAAAAAAAGAATTTTTCACATATTATTATTTAATTATAATATATTAATATTTACAAAATATACATTATAATTAACTTAAATAAAGATTAATATATTTTTTTCAAAATTTAATTAATTATATACTTTAATATTTATAATAATATTTATATTTATAATTAATTAATAATTTAAAAAAAAATCAAATTATTTTTTAACACGTTAAAAAATTTTATAATTAAGTAAAATAATATATATTTAAATATATAAATATTAAATATATTAAGCCCTTATTATTAACTTAATAATTAATTTTCTTCTTTAAATCTTCTTTTTTTCTAAGGTATTATCCATTTAAATTTAAAACTTATTTAATATTTACTTAACATTTAAAATACTTATATATTCCTTTATTTATATTAAAATGGATACTTTTAATCACCTTATTTTATATTAATTAAATTTTAATATTATAACATAAAATTTAAATACTTTTTTATAAGAATTTATTAAATGTGTAAATTTCTTTGTTATTTATTAAAGTAATAATATTTTAACTTTTCTCCAAAAAATAAAAATTAAAATAAAAAGTAATATTTAAACTTTTTTTAATTACGTTAATAATTTTTTTATTTATATTAATTATTTTTTTACCTACGTTAATAATTTTTTTACCCATATTAACGGTTTTATTAATCGTGTTAATAATTTTATTAATCGCGTTAACGGTATTATTAATTATATAATTACTTTATAAATATTTTATTTTATATTTTATTTTATTATTTATATATTAATTATATTTTTTTTTTTATAAAAATATTAACTTTATTATATAATTAATTAATAATAATATTATTATTAAAAACATAAAAATAACCCCACTTAAATTTATTTTTATTAATAAACTTATCTTTAAGTTAATTAATATATTAATTAATATAATTAATAAATAAAATAATAAATTATTTTAATATAATTTTATATAAATATTTAATATTTACTTAAAATAAATTTATTTATTTAATTAAATTATTAATTAAATTATATTTTAATAATATTAAGTTAAATTATTAATAAAACCGTTAATTTAAAACGCCGTTAATTATTTTTATTATATGGCTTTATCTTTTAACGCCGTTAATTTCAAATATATTACATTAATTAAATAAAATTAATATTATTAAAATTTATTAAGTTTTTTAAGTTTTATATTATAATAAATTAAATTAAAAGTTTAAAAAAATAAAATAATAAATAATTTAAGACCACATTTATTATTAAATATTATTTTATATTTTTTATAAAACTTATAATTAATTAATAATATTTAAAATTATTTAAATTATATATAATATAAATGATATAAACTATAATATATTTATATATAATTTCTTATTTTTTAAGTATTTTTAAAATCGTTATTTTAAAATTTTAATTTTTTAATGATTTAATTTAAAAATCGTATTATTTTTAAAATTATGTTATTTTAATAATATTACATTTTAATAATATAGCTTAAATCCGGAAACGTGTTTTATAATTAATTAAAAATCTTATTAATAAAATATTATCATTAAAATAATTCCTTAACTTAACCTTACCTTTTATATTTAAATAACTTTATTTTTAAAAAAGTTATAATTTAATAATTAAATTCATTAAAAAACTTTGAATTTTTTAATTAAATATATATACGTTTAAAAATATTACAAGTATTTTATTATAATAATAATGAACTTTAAAGCTAAGATTAAAATTAATTAAATAATTAATCTTATAATAAATATTTTAAAACTTTTTTTTAAAATTATACCTTTTAAAATAACTTAATTAAATTTAGTTTAATTAAAATGCAACTTAAATTAATTACTTAATTATAATTTAAATAATATATATTTCAAATTTTAAATAATTTAAAAGAATATTAATAAAATTATTTAAATATAAAGTTAACATAACGTAAAAACGTTAAGGATTAAACCAAGTATATATATATATAACTTTTTTATATAAAATATCATGTACTTTACTAAAATAAATTAATTTATAAATTTAAATATATATAAATATATTTTACTACCTTTTTAAGTTTTAAATTTAATATTTAAATAACTTTATAAGTTTTTTTTTTATTAATTTAATATTTTAAACTTATATTATTTAATAAATTATTAATTAATTAAATTTAATTACATTAAAATCGGTTAATATTTTATTAAATTATATTAAATTATAAAACATTAAAAAAATGCTTACATTACATGATTATTTTCATTATAAAATTAAATCATTTATTAATTAACCGGTTCATTTTAATAATAAATAAACTAATTTTTAAATTAATACATTAATTAAAAAATAAAATAAAATAATTAAATAAATAAAAACTTTATATTAATATAAATTATTACATTATATAACAAATAAATATAAAATTATAAACGCGTAAAATGTTATATTAAGTTATGATTTTATTATTAATATAACATTTTATTAATAAATCTTTTAATAAATTAAAGATCACGTTTTTAAACTTAAACCATATTATTAAAATACATTATTATTAACTTATTAATTTTTTATTATAATTAAATAAATATAATAAACTTTAACTTAAAATAATATAAAATTAAAATAAAATAATAAAATATAATTAAATTTATTATAATTATATAATTAAAATAAAATATAAAATTTAAATATTTAAATTTACAAATTATATTAATAAAGTTATTTAAGTATAAAAAAAAAAATAATGTTAATTATATTATATAAAACTTTAATTCCAAGTTATTATACCTTATTAAAACATGAGAAATATTTTTTTTTCCATATAAATAAACATAGAAATATATATATTATTAATATATTCTTAATAATAATAAAACATAATTAAAAAAATTATAAACTTATATAATATAATTATACTTAATAAATAATAAAACTTAATAATAAAATGTATATTATAAAATTTTATAAATAAAAGAAAATTAATTAATATAACTTGGTTTTAATAATTATAAATAATAAAATAATAAGAAATAACTTCTTTTAATTATTTCTTTTAACTTATTAATATTATTATAATTTTAAATTATATTTAAACTTTTTTATTATAATTAAATTATTACTTAACTTAAGCTTTTTAATGTTTTTATTTTACTTTAAAATAAATAAAAAATGCCGTTTTATTAATAAATTAATTATTATTAACTTTAATAAGATTATAATTTTAATTATATTCTTAAATTATTTATCCCTTTTTTTAAATCCATTATTTTTATTATCTTTATTATTAAAACTTACCTTTATATTAAAAAGTGGAAAAAAAAATAATTTTAACGATTTTTATAATAAATTATTTAATTTATTATTTTTATTATTAAAGCTTATTCTTATATTAAAAAATAGAAAAGAAGATAATTTTAACGACTTTTATAATAAGTTATTTAACCCATTATTTTTATTATTAAAACTTACCTTTGTATTAAAAGATAGAAAAAAAAATAATCTTAATAATTTTTATAATAAATTATTTAACTTATTATTTTTATTATTAAAGTTTACCTTTATATTAAAAGGCAAAAAAAAGGATAACCTTAACGACTTTTATAATAAATTATCCAACTTATTATTTATATTAAACTTATCTTTAAACAAATTAATTAAATAATTAAAGGTGACTTATTTAAATAATTAATCCGAGCCATTAATAAATATTACTTAAACAAATAATTAAATAAAGGATCATTTAATAAAAAAAATTATTTCGTTAATTAACATTATATTAACTTTATAATAATTTTTATTTTTATTTTCCTTTTTATTTAAATTTATCTTTTTAACTTAAATTAACTTTTTTTTTTTTAAAATTGTTTTTTTATTAAACTTTAAACATAAATAAAATTTAATTAACTTTAAAATTATAAATTAATGGAATTTACTATTATATAAAATAATAAAAATAAGGTTTATTTTTTTAATTATAATTAATAATTATTTAATTAATATTAAATAAACTAATTAATAAATGTAATAAACTTTAATTAATCCGTAATTAAATTAAACTTAATGAATTAAAGGTTTCAAAGGTTATAATTAATATATAAATATTAATTTAAATAATAATAATTAATTATATAATAACTTACTTAAAAGAATTTATAAAATTAATATCACGCCATTTCCTCGTTAAAATAAACTTATAAAAAGCCTTTAAATATACATAAAATTCTTTTTATTTTAATAAAAATATAAGAAATATTTAACTTATAAATCACCGGTTATCCTTTCTTTTATAAATATATTTCTTAATTATAATTTTTAAATTTTTTATAAATTAATAATATTAAAGAAAGGTTATAAAATAATTAATATATATTAACTTTAATATGAAAATCATATTAATATTATTAAAACTATATAAATGGTTTAATAAAATAATTAAATTTAAATAATAATTATATATTTATAAATTTTCACATTTAAAATATTATACCATATATAATATTTATATTTAATTTTACTTTTATTATATATTTACTTATAATTAATTAAAAATTTAAAAGTTTATATTTATATATTATTATAATATATTAATATAATAACTTATAAATTTAAAGATTTTATTAAATTTAAATATTTTTAAAAATAATTTATAATTATTTAAATTTTCTTACTATTATTTTAATTTACTTTAACCTTATGAAGTTTTAACCTTTTATTAATATAATTTTAATATTTTAATATAACAATTAATAAATGTTAAAAAACATAATATTATTTATTATATTAAATAATATTTAATTAATTTTATTTAAATTAAAAATAAAACTTATATAAAAAATTAATTCATTCCTTAAATATAATTTAAACTAAATAATAATATAATTATAATTACTTAAATAAATAAAAAATAAAAAAAATTAAATATTAACCATAAAAATACTTAAAAATAAAATATAAGTTTTTAATATTTAAAACTTTTAAAAATACTTAAATTTATTAATAAAAATCTAACAATTAAATAAATAAAAAAAGTTTAACACATTAAAAATAACTATTATATTTTTTAACTTTAATATAAATTTAATACTATATGTAAAAAAAAAAAAAATAAATATAAATTTAATTTTTTTTTTAAGGAAAAACCATATAATTAATATTTTATTTTTAATATATAAACCATATCTTTAAGGTTAATTATTAGTTTTAAAAATTATAATTCAATTATTATTTAATTATTATTTAATTATTATTTAATTATTATTTAATTATTATTTAATTATTATTTAATTATTATTTAATTATTATTTAATTATT
>MU403336.1:0-12346 GCA_022695765.1 Annulohypoxylon moriforme | reverse complement strand
ATAAATAAATAAATAAATAAATAAATAAATAAATAAATAAATAAATAAATAAATAAATAAATAAATAAATAAATAAATAAATAAATAAATAAATATAAAACTTTAAGTTATAAAGTAAATAATAATTATTTTTTTTAAGATTTTTCGATTTATTTTTAAAGGGTTAAAATTAAAATAATTAAGTTATATTTATTTAATTTTATAAGGGTGGTTCATACACTTAAATATATAACTTAATTTATTTTATATTAAATTATTATTAGTTTTTATTAACTTTACGTTATAACAAAAAAAATTTATTACTTTTAATAATTCCTTAAACGTTTTTTTAACTTTTATTTTATCGGAAAATATATTTTAATTTTTTTTAAGTTTAAGGTTATTTTTATAATTATTATAAGTTTTTTATTTAATTCAAACGGGTTTCTAATCTTTAATATCGTAATATTTATAAACTAAACTAAATCTTTTAACGAAATTTTATTTAATTAAATTCGAATCGTATTTTTAATATCTTTTAATATATTAAAATTCTTTTTATTATATTTAAAAATTAATTCGGCTATGTTTTATAATAATAATTTTCTTAAATACCATTTATTAAACGCATCGTTATAACTTTTTTATTTTATTAAATATTTTAAAATTATTAAACTATTTCTTTTATTAAATTAATATTTTAATAATGTTTTAATTTTATAAGAATACCATTTATTTATATCGCTTTTAATTAAAACCCGTTTTAATTATAATTTTTAATAACTTTATAAATCCATACCATTTAATATTTTAAATAAATATATTATTAAAATTACCTTGTAAATACTTTAAAAATTAAATATATTTAATTCGTAAATTAAATTTTTAATATGTTTTTAAATTATTAAAGGTTTAATATATTAAATAAAGTATTTAAATGGGTTTTATTTTAATAATTTATAATTACGATGAAATTATATATATATTTTATCATTAATTTTAAACTTAATACATTGATATTTTAAGTTATAACGAGCCTTATTTTTAATTATTATAAAATTAATGGTAGTTTTTATTTTTTTTTAATATTAGTTTTATAATATATCGTAATCGGGTACATTTTTTAAAACTTTAATAACGGATAAAATAATTTTAAGTTTAAATTTTAATATAATTTTATTTAAAAACCGGTTTAAAATTAACGATAAAATATTATTAATATTATATTATAAAGTTAATAAAATGTTAAATTATAATATTATTAAAGAATTATAATGGTATTTTAACGTAGTTTTAATATTTTAATTTTTTTTTTTAAATTAATCGTTTATTTGTAAGTAATAACTTATATTTATAATTAAAATAATCCCGATTCGAGAAAATAAAAATTATTAAAATTTATTAATAAATTTACGGTTATGATTTAATATAATTTTAAACGGCATACTTTAATTATAAAGTTAAAGTGTTTTAAAAAATTATTTTATTTATTTATTTACAATGTATTTAATATTTTTTAAAATTAAAATAAGTTTTTTCGAGAATTTATAAGTAATAATAAATAACGAATCGAAATAAATATAATTTTTTATAACTTACGGATTATATTTAAAATTAATTTTTAATAAAATTATAATAAAATTTCAAGCTATAATATAATATAATATTAATATTAAATTAATTAATATTAATTTTTTATAAAGTTTTAATTTATTAATTTATGATTTTTAACACTTTAAATATTATTAAATATATTTTTTAACTTTTTATATTATATTTTATATTTAAATACTTTTTAATTTATGTAATATTCGTTTTAATTTAAAATAATGTTAATTATTATATATTATTTTTAATATTTTTTAAACGTAATTTAAAGGAATTATTAATTTCCATTTTCTTTTATTATTAATATAATATAATAAGTTATTTTAAATGTTATATTATTATTAATATTATTTATTAATATATAAATTAAATTTAAATAATTATTTTAATTTTTTTATTTATTTATTTAATTAATATTTTTTAATTATTTTATTTTTAAATTTATTTTTAATATGTAATTTAATAATAACGTGGATATAAGTTTTATTATTATATTATACGATATTATTAATTATATTTTTTAATATGGATTTATGTTAATTTTAATTTTCTTTATTATTAATTATATTATATTTTATTAATAACCTTAATAATACATTAAAAATAAAGTTAATTTTTTTATTAATGTAATGTATTTTAAAATTAAATTAAAAAAAATATATTAATGTAATTATAAGTTTAATATTTAATTTATTTATGTTAATGGTTTATATTATATTTTATTAAATAATTCCTTTTATAAGTTTATAATTTATTAATATTATTGTTACTTTTTTATAAAATTATAATGGTATATATAATTATTAATATAATTAAATTAAATAAATTATTTTAAGTTTTGAAATTTTATATTTTATTTTTATTTTTATTAAAACTTTAAAATAAAATGATATGGGTTAGATTTTAGAAATAAGAATATTTTTATTATTTTAATAATTATTTTTTAAATAAAATACCATAATATTAAATTTTCTTTATTTTAATGCATCGATTTTTAAAAATATTTATCGTTTATAATTTTAATAAGTTAAATTTATCGGATAAGTAAATTAAGTTTATAATATTTTAAATGTTATTATTTTAATAATTATAAGTATAAATGAAATTTTTATAATATAATTTTTTTAATTATAATTTAACGTAAGAATCTTTTTTTTAAATTATTTTATTAAAAGTAATTATATTTTTTAATTTTATAAAGGTTTTATTTTTTATTAATAATAAAAGATATACTTATAAAAAAATCCGGTTATTTTAATATACGTTTCGAATTTTAATAAAATTTATAATATTTTTAACTTTTTTATTACTTAAATTTATTTTATAATAATAATTAATTTTTTTCCATTTATAGTAAATTTAAGAAATGTAATAAATGGAAAACTTAAAAATGATTTTTTTAATAATAAAATAAAATTAATTTTAAAATATAATTTAAATAACTTATGTAAATGTTATTTATATTTTTCTTTTATATTATTAAAAATAATAATATCGTCGATATATATTTTATAAAATCCTTTAAATGGTTTTAATTTTTAATTTATAAATCGTTATATAAAAGTTAATAAATTTTTAAATCTTATTAAAGTTATATATAATATTTTTAATCCTCGAAATAAAATCATAATTATTATATTATAATATTATTTTATAATTAAAAGTTAATGAAAAAATGTTTAATCATTTATAACGTTAAAATATTTTTTTCCTTATATTTTTTAAATAATTTCTTTTTATTTTAATAAAAAGTAAATATCCGATAATGTATTTTTATTTAAAAATCGCAAATTAATCATAACACGTCCTTTTTTTTTTCCGTTTATTATCTTTTAAATAACAAAATAAAATACATTAAAAAAAGTAATATTTTTTTATTAATCCATTTTTTTTTTATTATATATTTTATTAAAAGTTTCATTAATAAATTTTTAATTTTATACGTTTAATAAATAAACGTAACCTAGTTTATAAGTTTTTTATTAATTATTAATTAATTATATTATTATTTTTTCGTTTTTAAATATAAGAATAATTTTTTTATTACGTTAATAATTATATTTTTTTACGGTTTTAATTAAACGTTTTATAAATTTAAAATTTATATTATAAATATAAATTTTATTTTTTAATAATACTTTAAAAATGTTTGATAATATTAATATATTAAAAAATAAAAACGTAATATTTTTTATAATATTTATCTTTTTTATAACTTTTTAAAGGTTTTCGGATATTTTTTCATTAAATAATAAAACTTTATTAAGATTAAGGGTTATTATAAAATTTACCGCGTAGTTTTATTCCTTAAATTCGATATTTAAATTTATATTTTCATAATAAACTTTTATAATTTAAATAAAATTTATTTTCTTTTATATCGTAAAATAAAACATTTCATTTTATATTTCAATTATAAAACTTAATTAAGTTTTTATAAAAATTATTTTTTTTATATTTAAATTATTTATATATAAAATATTTTTAATATATTTTAAATTTAAGATTATATTCATTACTTTAAGTATTTTAATATTAAAATTAAAATTTTTATTTTTCGGTAAATTAATAAATTCCGTTAAAAAGATTATAAAAATTTTTAATAATATAATTATTTTTTATACGAGTAAAATACGTTAATAAATTAATTTAATTTTAATAACCCTTATATTAATATTAATTTAAAAATATAATTTTAAAAATAAATATTATTAAAAATAATTTAACATTATTTTATATTTATATAAAAAATTATTTTTAAATAATAAATTTAATTTTAATTTAAAATTATAAATTTATGTTTTAATATAAATTTTAAAAATTATTTTTTTATAATTTTTTAAATAATTTAATTCGATAATATTAATTTAAAACTTTATTTTATTTTTTAAAACCATGTTATTTAAATTTATACTTGTTATTTAAAAAAATTCCTTTAAAATAATAATATTATAATTTTAAATGAATTTTTTTAATTATTTTTTATTTATTATATAATTATTAATATTAAAATTTATATATATAATAAATTTAATTCTTTTAAAATTAATTATATTAATTTTTAAATTATTATATTATTTAACTTTTAAAATTAAATGTATAATAAGTTTAATTATTTTAATTAAATATCTTTTAAAACCATTAATTATAAAAGTAAAATTAATTTTATTTAAAATTATAAAAGTTAAAGTAATATTTAATAAATTTTTTTCCGTAGGAATCGAGTTATCATTTAAATTATTTTATTATATAATTAAATTTTTTAATAAAACTTAACTTTTTTTATATTTTCGCCGTTTTATTATAAAATATTTATTTTTTATTTTTTTTATTTTTATAAGTTAAAATTAAAACCATTTCGTTTTATTACTTAATAAGGTTAAGGGATATTTAATATTATTATTTAAGTTTATATTAAATTAAACGAATTTTATTTGCTTAAATTTTACGGGGGATAGATTTAAAAAATTATAAATTTTATATTTAAAAGTTTATTTAGTTTAATAAAAAAATATTAATTTTTTATTTTTATTAAAATAAAGTGGTAATAAGGGAATGTATTTATTAAAATAAATGTATTTAAAATAATTTAATTAAGTTTTAAAGATATAATAATATTTAAAATATATATATTTTATTATATTATAATTATTACGGTAAAAATAATTATAAGTAATATTATTATTTTTATATTTTTTTAATAAAAAATAATTATTATTAATTAATTTTTACTCGTTTATTTTTAAATTTTTTTTATTAATTTAATATATTATTTTATTTTTATAATATACGCGTTTATAATTATTTTAATTATATTTAATTTAATAATAAAACTTATGTTCGGATTTTTTATTAAAACGTTTAAATTTTTAACGAAATGAATTACGGGTTTAAGGGTGGTATTAATTATAACCACGGCTTTTATAATTATATTTAATACGGTTACGGTAATATTTATCATTGTTATAACCACCGTTACGATTACGAGATTAATAATAATTCTTATTATTATTATGGATATTAATACGGTTATTAAAGTTTTTACTTTTATTACGTAATTTTAATTTATTATAATTATTATAACCGAATATTATTTTAAATTTAAATATATAATTTATTAATTTAATTATTCGGTTTAATAAAAATGAAAATTAAGTTATAATTAAAATATTTTAAATAAAATATTTATTAATATTTATGTTTTTAATATTTATATTTAAATCTTAAATTAATAAAATTAAGATTTTTACGTTTTATATAATTAATTTATTTTTTTATAATTTAATTTTATTATTAATATAATTTAAGTATTTATTAAATTTAATATTAAATTTAAATAATATTAATATAATATGAAGTTTATAATTTATTAAGTTATAAATTATTAAATTTAATAATATTAAGTTAATTATATTTAAAGTTTAATAATTTTACGTTAAATTCATTTTTTAATCCTTAAAATTTTAACTTTTTAAATAATTATTTTTAATATAATAAATTTAACGTTATAATTTTATAATTTAATAAATTAAAGTTTTAAATTTATTATATAATAAATTTAATATATATTTATTATTATTTAAGTATTTTTTATGTTTTTTATTTGAAATAATATTAATTTATTATAATTATATTTTACCACGTAATAATTATAAAAATTTTTTTATAATTTAATTAATTTTAATTAAATTATTTTTTTATGTTTATATTTATTAAATAAATAAATAAATAAATTTTTAATGGATTTCTTTTTTAATTATTATTATGTTATTAATATTAATAGCGATATTATTAAAATCCGGGTGAAAATATTTAATATTTTATATATTTTAATTATTAAAGTTTAAACATTTTTTATTAATTATTATAATTAATTAAATTACGTTATATAAGTTTATTAAAAAGTTTTTTATAATTTTATTAATGTTATTAACGTTATTAAATATTATTTTTATTATAATAAATATAATTATACCATTATAAAAAATATAACGTTACTTATTAATTAATAAAATAATACTTGGTATATTTATAAATAATACGTTTAAAACGTTAATTATTAATTTTAATAAAAATTATAAAACATTTTTTAATAAAGGTTTAAATAAAAGTTATAATGAAAAGTTTTACGAAAATTAACTTAATATTTATAATGAAAATATATTTAATGTAAAATTAAAATATTAATATTAAACATTGTTCACACTTTTAAGTCCCGGGGTAGTTTCGGATATTATATTTAAGTTTAACGCGACATTAAAAAATAAAAATCCGAATTATATATTTATTAAAATTATTATTATATTTATTTATTAATTAAATTATAATAATAATTAAAATTTTATTTTTAAATTAATTTACGTAAATAAATGAATATAAATAATTAAAATAAAATTTTAAATAAATTCAAAGGATAATTTTATAAAATTTAAAATTAAGTTTATTTATATAATAATTAAATAATATATTTTATATTATAAAAAAATAATTTTAAAAGGTTTAAATTATTATATTAATTATAATAAAAAACTTTTATTTTTACGATAATATAATGTATAAGATTATAAAATTAAATTAAGTTTAATAAAAATAATTAATATAAGTTTTTTAAAATTAAAAAATTTAAAAATAAAAAAAAAAAATTTACGAATTACTTATTATAATTTTAATAATATAAAACTTTTATAAAATTTAAGTTTAATTAAAGTTAAAATTATAAGTTTAATTAAAGTTATTAAAGTTAAAATTTATAATAATTTAAATTATAAGTAAATTAATGTAAAATTAAGTTTAATAAAAGTTTAAAACTTCGATTTATATATTAAATACGAAGTAAATAAAGTTTTAAATTAAAGCTTTATAATTTAAAGTTAAAAATTATAAAATTCCGGAATTAATAATTTTTATTATAATTTAATTAATAATAAATGAATTTTAAGCGAATTAATTAACAAATATTTAAAATTTACTTAAAATATAACTTTAATTAATATTAAATTTTAAGCCGGTAATATATTAAATAATTATAAATCTTAATTAATAAAATCTTATAATGAAATAAATATATTTATATTTAAATTTTATTTTTTATATTTTAATTTTCTTTTTTTTATTATAAGTTATAATAATATTAATGAATTTTCGAAATTAAAAAATTATATAATTTTTAATAAAAAAAAAATTTATTATTAAAAAGAATTTATGTTTTATTTATTACATATAATAAATTAAAGTTAAGTTTAAATAAGTTAATAAAATTATTTATAAGTTTAAAATGAACTTTAATATTTTTTAAATAAAATTTAATGTACGATAAATATATTTAAAAAATGTTTTTAAATTTATAAGTATTAATTAATCACTTTAAATCTCATTACTAATTAATATTAAAAAAATTCCTCGTAAATTTTATTAATGTTAATATTAATAACTTTAATCTTTAATTTAATAAACGTGTTATAAAATAATATAATTATTTAACGTTTAAAATAAAAAACTTTTTTAAAATAATAATGTTTAAATAAGTATTTAAAAAATTAAAAAAACGAAAAATAATAAAATCCTTTTTAAATATTAAAGAAAATTAATAAGAATTTTAAGAATATAAAGTTAAAATAAAATTAATAAAGTTTTATAATACATATTTTTTTCTTTAATAAATAAAAAAATGAATATTTTAAAACGAAAAAATTTTTAAGGGAATTTAAAAAAATTTAGTATATATTTTAATATGTTAAAAAAATCCTAACATTAAAAAAATAAAATTATAAAGAAAAAAAATTAAACTAAGTAAATTAAGTTAAAATAAAAATTATAAATTAATTTTATTAATTTTATAAAACTAAAAATAAAATTATAAAATAAAATATAAAGTTTTTACTTATAAAAAATAGTAAGATAAATATTAATAATTATTTAAAATAATATAAAACATAAAGTTATTAATTATAAAATTTTAAATTATAAAATGAATGATAATTATTTTTTTTAAAATCTTTTAATCTATCCTTAAAAAACTAAGATTAAAATAACTAAGTTATACTTATTTAATTTTATAAAGGTGGTCCGTGTACTTAAATATATAATTTAATCCATTTCATATTAAATTATTATTAATTCTTATTAATAAATAAATAAATAAATAAATAAATAAATAAATAAATAAATAAATAAATAAATAAATAAATAAATAAAATATTTAAATATTAAATCGTAATATAATATTTAAATGTTTAATTTTATAATTTCGAATCTTACGTTAATATACGATTAATAATATATTTAAAAACTTTAAAAATTAAAACTTAGTTTAATATTTTTTATTTTATTATTATATTATTTAATAATTTAATATAAATATATTTTCGTTTAATAATTACTTATTATTATAATTATAATTATGTAAGTTTAAAAAAACGTATTTAACGGTTTTAAAAGTTTATTATAAATATTTTTTTAATATTAAAACATTGAAACCACTTGCTTTAATTTAATATAAATTTATATTTTTATTTTTAATTATTTTTTTAAATATTTATTTTTAAAATATTAAATAATTATAATTATAATTTAATATTATATTAATTTTTAATTATATTTTTTATAATTAAAAAATTTATTATAAATATTTATATAATATAATTAATAATATATATTTAAATTATATAATTATTATTTTTAATATATTATTTTTTATTAAATATTAAAAATTATTAAATTTTTTAATTAAAATTTTTAAAAATTTATATTATTATTTATTTATTAAAATTAAATTAAATATATATTAATTATATAAATTTAAAAATATTTTAAATTAATATTATTAATTGAAATAAATATTTATAAATTATTATATTTTTTTTATAAAAATAATTATTAAAATATTAATATTAAAAATTATTTAATGTTAATTTAATAAAAATTAATTTTATATTTAATTTATTTTAATAAATTATATAATTTTTTTTTATATTTTATTAAAATATATAAATTTTAATTATATATATATATATATATATATAATTAATTTATATTTAATATATATTAAATAAATTATTATAATAATTTTAATAATAATAAAATAATTTAAATTAATATTATTAAATTTTTTTTATTTTTAATAAAAATTAATTTATTAAAATATTAAATAAATTTATTTTTTAATAAAATAAATATAATTTTATTTTTAATTTATTATTATTAATTTAATTAAATAAATTAAAAATTTAAATAAATATTAATTAAAGTTTTTTTAAAAATTAAATTATTTTATATAAATTATTTAAAATTAAATATTAATTTAATATAAAATTTTATAATTTAATTTTTTTAATTTAAATTTAATTTTATTAATATAAATTATTTTTATTTTTTATTATTTCTTTAATAATAAAATTATATATATATATATTAAAATATTTATATTAAAAATTCTTTAATATTAATTTAATAAAAATTAATTTTATATTTAAAATATTTTAATAAATTAAATAATTTTTTTTTATATTTCGGTGAAATATGTAAATTTTATTTTTATATATATATATAATTAATTAATTTATATTAAACGTATATTAATAAATTATTATAATAATTTTAATAATATAATTAATTATATTTAATTTAATTTAAAAATAATTTTTAATTAATATTATTTTTATAATTATATTAATTTATTTAATTATAAAATAATAAATTTATATATTAAATTTTTTAAAATTATTATAAATATTTTATTTTAATTAATTTAATTAATTTAAATTAAAACATTTATTTTTATTTTATATTTTTTTAATTATAACGGTTTTAATTAATTAAAAATTTTATTTATTATTTTTATTAAAAATAAACTTTTAATTTAAAAAATTTTAATTTTTTTTTTAATATTTAAATATTTTTATTTTTAATTTTTTAAATTATATATTTAAATAATTATTAAATATTTAATTTTTTAATATTAAATCGTAATATAATATTTAAATATATTAATTTTATAATTTTAAATTTTATGTTAATATATAATTAATAATATATTTAAAGTTTTAAAAATTAAAATTTAATTTAATATTTTTTTATTTTATTATTATATTTTTTAATAATTTAATATAAATATATTTTTATTTAATAATTATTTATTATTATAATTATAATTATATAAATTTAAAAAAAAAATATTTAATAATTTTAAAAGTTTATTATAAATATTTTTTTTATATTAAAATTTTATTTATATTAATTTAATAATATATTTAATTAATTTTAAAATATAATATAAAAAAATTAAATTTATAATTATTAAATAATTTATTATTTTATTTTAAATATTATTATTAAAATTAATTTTAAATTAAAAATTTTTAAATTAAATTTTATAAAATATTATTTTAATTTTATAAATATAATAATATAAATTATTTTTATATAATTAAAATAAATAAAAATTAAAAAAATTTAAATTAATTATTTATTAATAATATATATATTTTTATAATTTTTATATTTAAATTTAAAATATTTAAAATAATAATTTAATATAATACGTTAAAAATTAAATATTTTTATTATATATATAATAATTATAAATATTATAATATTTTATAATTATATTTAATTTATTTAATAATATTTTATATTATATAATTAATTTAAAAATATTTAAAAAAAAATATATTTTATTTTTTTTATATTATTATATAAAATATTTTAAAAAAATTTTAAAAATTTTTTTAATTTAATTAATAATATTTTATTATTTATAATAATTTTTATTTTTATTTTTTTTTAAATAAATAATATTAAATTTTAAATAATATTAATTATATTATATATTTTTTTTAATTTTCCATATATTATATTAAATTATAAATAAAAATATATTAAATTTAAATGAAAATTTTATATAAATATAAATATTTTTTATAATATAAATTATTAAATTATTTTTTTAAATTTTAAATATAATTTTATTTTTAATTTTTTATGTTTTAATTAATAAATTTAATTAAAATATAAAAATTTTATTAATTAAAAATTTTTTTAAAATTAAATTAATTAATATAAATTATATATTATATAAATTAATATTTATTTATTTATTTTAAATTAAATTTAAATTTATTATAAAATTTTATAATTTAATTTTTTTAATTTAAATTTAATTATAATTATATTAATAAATTATATATTTAAATAATTTTTTAAATAATATTTTTATAAATATATAATTAATATTAATTAATTTAATTTAAAAATAATTTTTAATTAAAATTAATTTTATAATTTTATTTATTTATTTAATTATAAAATAATAAATAAAAAAATTTAATAAACTTATTAATTTATATATTAAATTATTATATATATTATATTTTAATTATAAATAACTTATAATTAAAAGGTTTATATAATATAAAACTTATATAAATTAAATTATTTTAATAAAATTTTTTAATTAAATTAAGTTTTATATTTTAATCGATTTTATTAATTAAAAAATATTAAGTTTAAAAGAAAATTATATAATATATAAAAAGAATTAAAAAAGTTCGATTTAATTATTAAAATATTTTAATAATTTTTACGCTTAAACTTAAAATACTTTAATTAATGGTTTAATATAACGCGTAAAAAATTAAAAAAAACGTATAACACGGTTAATATCACTTTTAATTATTATTTATTATAATTATATAAAAATATTATATTTTAATTTAAAAATAATTATTATTTAATTAATTAAATATTATTTTTTTTAATTTTA
>MU403335.1:0-12364 GCA_022695765.1 Annulohypoxylon moriforme | reverse complement strand
TAATAAAAATAATAATATAAATAATAATTTTATTTTAAAATTAAAATAATAATAATAAAAGAATTTAATGTAAAAAATAATAATAAGTAAACTTTTATTAATTAAATAAAATATTTATTAATTGTATAAAAAGAACTGATTTGACGGGATGGCGGATGTTACGGCTATTGCCCTCCGTCGCTTTCATTTTGCGATGTCTTCGTTTCTTAATTACTTGGTTACATGGTGCCAACTCGGAATGCCGAATTTGGAGACACTTATACCTATCAAGGTTGAGGTTGGTAATTGATGCACGCGGCTACCCGTTTCCTGTGACACCCTCCCAGTGCTATGACACGGTCAAGGTACCAAAATGTCATTCACGAAATATATACAGAATAGTGCTTCGAGAAAATAAGTGCAAATAATGAAAATAAAGTAAATATTCTGCCGTGCGCTGTTGATAATCTTCATTTCTAAGATTACTTCAATTGTTCACGTAGAGTGGAAGTTGTATTGTGATTTAACGGCCAATTCCCTACATACCGGAATGGGAGACTGCATGTACATTACGAGATACTCGGAGAAAGTGATGGGGATGCAGGATTCCAATTATAAATTGTTTGACTGCAACGCTTATATGTAGCATCATACAGATATTTGCCGCCTGCAAGCTCTTAGTCCAGATGGGGGCAATGGCGTCGGGGGAACGTGGCTTTGGATCAGACTGTTGAAGTCCGAAGGATATGCCTTAATTATGTTGCAATCCGAGAGGTCGCCAACTTCCTACGATACGGCAGCACTGGAAATCCTAAGCCCCGATGTAAAGGAGCGAGACACGCATTTATTCGCCACCCTTGCCGATACGTGCCTTAAGAAAGGCATTGCCGGTCCATAGAATCTGCAGCTAGACGAATACTAATCGACGGACATCAAGTGGCTGTGGCGACGTTGGGGGCTTTTTTTTCATTCAGAGTCTAGGTTGTCGTACTTAGATTGAACCTACAAAAAGCGTCTCTTTTTTCCTTCCGTTGATCCACTGGGGTTTTAAGAAATGAAATATCCCGCCGGGGATGGGCGACTGGACAGACGCAGGGCAAAAAAGACCTGTAGGCTCTAATGTATTATGCACATTTATAGGTACCGTGAGTCCTGCTAAGTCGTATTACATGGAGGTTTGACGCAGATCGGGTAGCAGCGTGATTGTGCATCGGGGGCCGTGATTAGCATGAAATTGACGCTCTTACGGTGCGCCTATGGACGCAGCGGTTGCCGGTGCGACTCTGGAGGTATATAGACTATCTAATCACATTTGTTTCCGGTTTAGTGATGATGTATCTCGACGTGGGATTGGTGAGGGGCGAGAAGAAGTCGGTGAGCGTAGAGCCTCCCGTAGGCTCGTCGCAATCACGATATGATCATCACCCCATATGGGGGTTGAAAATCAAGATGGATGACGGATTGGTAGAAGAGCATGTTTGGCAGCTTGTAGAACCGATTCGTCCGCTGGTTACTGCCCAGGCCACCCAGCTTGTTTGACTGGGTCGAGTTAATCCATCACTGATCGGTCTAGTGGATTCAGCTAGTCAAGCTAGAAGCATTCCACTGTCCCATACAACCATAGACTTGCCGAGGTGTTTGACCAAGGATCAAGCTCTGATCCAAACGGGATGCGGATCCAGTTAAGTCAGCGGAGCGCACATCATCATCGAGCCGTTGCAAACTAGATCGTCACCCAGCCAAAGACGCAAGAGCCACGAGAGCCACTTTGCAGGACTAACATTTATGTACTAGTAGATCCGTCGAATTATGGTATCTGGGTCAACTGTAAATAAGAAATAAAACAAGGGAAATTAGAAATTGGGCAGCAAACGAACCCAGGTCGTTGGTAAACAATTAATCTCCCTGCCAACCACCCCATAAAATAATATATCGTGACAAGATCAATTGACTTTGAGAAGAGAATAAAGAACTTTAATTGAGAGTATACCACGATGTGTATGGATTCGGCTGCCGACTAAATTGAATTTAATGAAAGAATAGATGAAAACTTGGCAGTACAAGTAAAATCATGATCATATTAAATACTATGTAGGTAGGTACATATAATTATGAAAAGACGACGAATTGAACATCGCTTGCATATGCACGTTTATTCAAGGCACATAGCCTTATTAAGAACATCGAACCTTCCACTTCAAGGTTCGTTTAAAAGAGAAGGAATAAATGTATTGCGCACGTAACCATTGTAGTGGTATTGGTATGTATTTTCAACATACGTCCATTCATGGAAGCAACGTTGGAAGCAACATTGGAAGCTCTCAAGGCAATCCCGACCTCCTTGTCATTGTAGCCGGTCCGTCCCTGTCAGCTAAAACTGCTAAAATTCTGTCAGGGTCCTGTTCTGTAATATGATTGGCCAGGAAGTTTAAGCAACGCCAACGCATCAAACTCCCACACACCACTGGGCAGTTAACACCCCAGCAAGTTTCCAAGGTTCCTAAGGCAGAACGTCCCCCTCGCAGCTCCAGTCTCTGACCTTACCAGCTTTTTTTCTAGACATTATTAACAAAGCCTCATAAGCCTATTATCGTTTATTCTTCTTCCCCTCCCCCCCACGACTCGTACTTCCTCTATCGTCATATCGAGGAGGGAGCCTCGAGGCTTTGCGCTTGGCCTCAGGACAGTCCTGTGGCTCCAGAATTTCCCGTTCCCCGTACAATATTTAGTACGTGGGAGTATTTCGTATTGGACAAGACCAGTTTCACACGCATCTTCCTGCAAGCAAGAGAGTGGGATCTTACATTCAACCCACTTACTCACTCTCACTCGCCCATCTGAGTGGGCAAGAGACGTAGGGAGAGAAAAAAAACAGGAAAAGAAAAGGTACATTGAGGAGTTCGCATCATCGACTTGAGTGTTCTTGCGCCTCAATACCTTCTTGCATTTTTGATGTCTTGTAAGTGTATATGGATTCCTATAATTCTTTTATGAGTCTGTAAATAAATCATTGGATCGTTCGATTCGGTTCCCAACATGTTTTACTGCTTTTTTTCCCCTCTAGTTTTTTAATTTCTGTGGACGTGCTGTATTCGTATAAGTGCGAGCGGGCCTGGGCTGCTGGGTTGTGTTGCCGCCCCGGCGCAAATGAGGGGGCTGGGATATGAAGAAAAGTAGAGCTTCAGCTCTGCGCAGCTTTCCCTCACAATTCTCCTCGTTCTACCACCAACAACCATCAACCCCCAAAAATATTTTCCTCAATTCTTCCTATTTTCATTTTTCATTATTTCGGTGTTCCGGTATTGATTTATCATACTTGTGTGTATTCCCTACAACACCATTAGTTAATCGTCCTCATCGTCGTCTCCGACTTCACAAGACAGTGTCGTGTTGACTTCTTGTTGTTGTTTTGGTTGTTCTGGACACCGGTTCGCTCTAACACCGTACCCAGTTTTCACATTTCCTTCGCATCTGCACATGCGTTCTTAATCGATACCTGCGCAAACTTATCCGGCCTTATTTGTCCAGGATACCTATTCATCTCCAAATTTCTCCTGACACCTAAGACCGATATCGTTCACCGCTGGACCACTCGCTGGGGTAAATACAGCAAAGCAGCCAGAGGATTGGCCAGGGAGGAAGCGGCCAATTAAGTGGAGGCGAGGCCGCATAACTTGACAACTGGACATATTCTCGGGCACCAAAATGGGAGTCGACTCCAGAACAGCTCCCCCGTTACCCGCCCCGACCGAGACCGAATCCCAGATCACTACTACCGATCTTACCGAACTTGCTGCATCCGATGTGTCCAAAGCTGCCGACGACGACAGATCCCATTATTCCCTCCCAGACGACGGAACTCCTGTTACCATCAAGACCCGTGGCCACAGACCTAATCGCTCCCAGACCTCTCTCCTAATCGAGTATTTCGAAGGTGGGAAGAGCGGTGTCTCTGGCACCTCCGGTTCTAGCGAGCGAAAACCTAGTGTTCGCGTCCGCCTAACCCCCTCTAAAACCCGTGGTAGAAACGACCATATCCAGATTACCGAAACCAAGAGCAGCAGAAAAAGGTCTTCATCCAGAAGGGCAGCCGCCAGTCCTAACGTCACTCGAAGTGAATTAGACATAATGACGGACCCAGAAGACGCAAGGAGCATGCACTCCTATGCATCCGCCACCGAGGAGTCCAACGTCTCCCGTAACCCCATTGAGGTCGAGATTGACTCGAGAAGTCATCATCGCCGCCGAAAAGTATCGAGCCCGCTCATTCCTGCTGCCGATAGCAAGGCCTCGACTTATCAACCACCCAACATGTCCGATATATCGGCTATTCCCACCGACAGTTTCCTAGATGGTTCTGGCGGAAACTCATTTGCGCTCAATGAGAAGCGTGCTAAAAGTCCAGTCCCGGCTCCTCCGACTGAGAAGACACATCGCAAGGTCCGGAGCTCTAGTCACGATCGGAGTGTCATGCAAAAAGCAGTCGAGAAGGCGAGCAAACCTGAGCGAAGACATAAGTCGAAGAGTAGAAATGGCAGCTCCGGTGATAAAGAAAATGAAAAGCGCAGATCCAAGGGGAGTCACAAGGAATCCGTGGTTTCAGGTGTTGACTCGAGCATTCTTTCATCACAGTTATCTCCCAGCCATCGCTCCTATGAGTCACATTCTTCCTCCAAAGTATCCATAAATAATCCGAAGCTACTTGAGACTGTCGAAGATGCTATCCGACGGCTTATCTTGCCCGAGCTAGACGCCATTAAGAGAGAACGAAGCCAGCGAGAAACTCGGAGAAGCAAGGACCGAGAATCCCTCTCGAGCCTCACATCAGCGTCCCGCGAAGAGATTTCTGGGACAGTTAAGAGGAAATCCGCCGATACGACTAAGTCGAAGGACAAACGAGATAGAGAGGCTAGAAATGACTTATCACCCCAGAGCAGCATTGAGCATGTCTCAGTTGTTACCGAAGGCGCACAAGATGAAGATCTCACGCCTCGCCGTGATCGCGACCGCGAAACTCTTACGGATTCTGCTCTAGACTCTGCAGTTAGTAGTGCTGCGCTGCGATCAAGATCTAGGGGCGATGAAAAGCGACAACGTAGGAGAAGACGCGCAGAGACTCCCAAGCGCGACAATGGCGAACGATATGGCGAGGACTATGACGGCGCTGAGCATGAGGTTGTCCCGCCGATGCCTCTTCAGAGTGAAATTAACCCATCCGACATGACACGAACCTCCATATTATCGGCCGAGACAGATAGACCTCACTCTGCAAGCGAAGAGATGGCACCAGTCCAAAAGGTGGTTAGGGGAGTTCCTTCGATGGAATCCCTCCAGAGAACTCCTTCTCCTTCGCGGTCTCCAAGTCACACACTTCAGGGCCTAGGAACTCAACACGCCAATGTATCACACGGTGACCTTAAAGCGCTTCCTCGTAAAGGAAATTCTGAATACCGGGAAGAATATAGGACTGATGAGTTCGGAAACCGGTATTTGGACCAAGGCCGAGATGAATACGATGACGAGTACGATGAGGCCGGCCATCTTTCCGAACCAGGCATATACGATGATGAGACATCTATGCAGTCTTTCTACGGGTCCCAGGATGTGCCGGCCCCATTGCGTTATGTTCCTTACCAGCAAGAAAGACGTGGGTTAAGTCCAATCCAGAGCGTGTCAGGGATCACGGAGGGAGAAAGTGATGTCCACGGCTACCGAGATACCAGAACGATGCATACAGAAAGCGAACTCTCATCACCAGACAAATCGCTGCTCAACCGAGACCTTCAATCTCCCAGTTCTATCCCCAGCAATCTACGAAGCCGTGAGTTCATTGACGAGGCTAGCAGTGTGAGAAGTTCCGGTGTGGACTATAGAAATACTCAATACACTGACGATAGCGAATTGGATCATGTGACTTCGGGGCAAGCGGTACATGTTGTGGGAGGAAACCCCGAGATGGTTCACCAGAATTTTGCACCGGAATCTGCTGTGGCATCGCTGGTCGAGGGGTCGCAGCTGGATCCTTCTGTATTGAGCGGCTCTACCGGTGTCAGGCAAGATTACCGAGACTCACAATTCTCCTATGGTGATGATTCAAGAGGGGTAAGTCCTGCGAAGCGCTCTGTAGAGAGTCGACATGAAGCAACCGAGCGACAACAAAACCAATCGCCGACCCTATCGAGGGAGCGTGACCAATCAACGGCTTCCAGAGAATTCTCGGAATATGAACTCGACGAATTCGGCCGAAAGGTCCCCCGACAAAACTACCGTAACTCTCCCACCGTTTCCGAGAGCGCTATCACGAGCGTTGCTCTACAGCGTGCAGCACAGGCCGCCCTCAAGCGGAAGGCTGTGGGCTCTGGTCCAAATCCAAATACCGAAGCGCACGATGGTGAATTTGTTGGTGAAGGTGTTTCGCGAAATCGCTCCTTCAAGGAGCGAGCCACCAATGACGGTTACCGACCTGACGCTACTCCGCGTCACAGCGTCGACCGTCTTTCAGATTACGACCAGCCAAGGATGGAGGCTAGTGGCCTACCAGACTTGGACAATCCCATGCCCGAAATAGGATATGGTTACGACGAACGAACTCCCTCAATTGTACAAGGGCCGCTCGGCGGATCGCAGCACGGAGACAGAGATCACTGGCCAGCGGAGGCAACGCCAACCTACGACAGGTCATATTCATATGATCGTGCTGTGACGCCCAAGGCAAGCAGACAAGATAACCATGGCCTTGGTATCTCCGAGGCAGCCACTGCAGCTACTCTTGCAACCGCAGGAGCTATGGCCACATCACATAGCCGACAACCCAGCCAGGAGCAGGACGACGAGTGGCAGAGGACTTCTGGTGACCGTAAGCGAGACACCCTGGTCACAAACCCTTACGAGGGAGCCAGTCCAATAGCCAACCTTCCCGGTGTCGATGGAAACATGTTGGGTGGAACTGGCTTCGGAGCGGATGCTTACAGAGCCGGCTTCCACACCGGTAGCCCCGGAATAACTGGAGGCGATGAAGGCTATATCTCCGCGGCACCTAACGAGGTCCGCGACCGACCCGATGTCAAGGGCAAGGAGGTTCCGATGTTAAACCAACCTAATCTAAGAGAATCCGAGGACCCATTCTACTCGCCGAAGGATGCGAGACACCTTGCCGGTCTTTCCCAAGCAATGGGAACACCATTGTATGATCCTGCCACCGGAACTGGAATTGATAGGATCCAATCAAAGGACATCATCGCCTTGATGGAACATGTGAGTATTCCCCCCAATCTCGTAGAAATTTTTTTGCTAATGCATATACAGCTCATGGTCCGAGATGCGCAGCGAAGTGCTAGAGATACCGAGATCCTCGTGACCCTTGTTCGTTCTGCAGCCGACATGCGCAATTCCTTCGAAGACATCAAGAGGATGCTAGCGGACAGCGAAGACCAAATCATCACCGAAGTGAAGGACAACACAGAGAAGACAGTCAAGCGTCATCTTGGCGGACCACGACCATTCCCCGGCAGCAGTGCACGATCTATCCAAGGAGGCTCTCAGGCCGGCACCGAAGACGCCAACGTAAAGAAGCGAAACTTCCTTCGACGGGCACTCCAAGGTCTCAGTTCCAAGGGCGCCAACGACCTTACTAGAGTCGAAGACATGCTCAACCAGCTACTCGATGATGTCAATGATCTCAAGCACCAGAGCGGCGGGCCGGCGGGCCTCATGAGCACACGAGCTCAATCGATCGAGAATATCCAACCCGAGGTTCAATATGAGCAGGACCGGGGTTATGAGCCCGAAGGCCACGCCGGAACTTCAACAGCCAGTCATGCCAGCCAGTCTGGACACCTGTCAATACCCCAATCCCGTGGAACCTCACAGAGGTTGGGCAACGAGCGAAAGTTCTCCGATCATCGCATCAGCACCGTGCCGGAAGACGATGACGAATACAACGACCACTCCGCGCAGCCACCGAGTCAATATGAGATGCACGGAGGAATGCTATCTCCCAGCTCGGACCGACCAAGAGGCGGATCAGTACCTTTGGGAACTCCGCCCCGAAACTCGCCTCAAGCACAGCACTATTCGGCTAGCAACGAGAACACTCCTCGAACAGAAGAGAGCAAAAAACACAAGTCAAGAGGCTCTTCTAGTTTCTTCCCTAAGATCTCGCGGTGGTCTGAGACAACGACATCGAGTATAGGAAAGGTTTTCCGAAGCAGCGGTGGCTCCAAGAAACACGATCCGCCTGAGGACTTCCTTCAACACGCCCCTCCCTCTCGGTCGGCCTCGGACATGGGGAACTATGAGCAATACCAGCACCAGGACGTGTACGAAGCTGATAAGTTACACTCTGGCTTCTCAGAACAAGATCTGCGCCCCGCAACCATGGACGACAACTTGCCCAACATGACTGCCCCGCAACAACAAATCCAGCAAACCCCTATGCATCAACCCGCTGCACCCATCCCATACTCCACCCCGGAGGATCCCAAATACAGGGCTCATCGCAACTCGCTTAACTTGCAGCACCCGCAGCCGCGGCCTGGACGTATGGAACGCTTTGGGACGGCGTTGGAATCGTCCGCACAGGATTACGACACGCCCATGTCCCCGAGATCAGCTGATTGGGCTGGCTCTGCCACTTCATTAAATAGGTTTCCTGCTCAGAATACCAACCGCTACAGCGATAACAGTGCCATGAACTCAGGCCATGGAGGAGATGATTACCATTGGCAAGGAATGACGTCTCCTAGCCCACAGGGACCACCACGGCCTCCCAAGGAGCCGCTCGACGGCCCTTCGCCTTCATTTACGCAGACGCCTCCCCAGCACGACCGGGTAAACAAGCTTCAGAAGAAGCACGGTAGTCCATTACCACATCAGAGCGTCGAGAGCGGTTATGGTACCGCTACTGCCACCCACGCCGGAAGTTACCACTCTGGTAGCCCGAAGCCGGAGAACAGGAATCTGAGCGCTGCTCTAGGTGTTCCAACCCGACGACCTAGCGGCCCAAGAGCAATGACCCCTAGCCGAGGCAGCGAAGATGGAGAGGAGAGACGACGAAAGCGAGGTAAGCCATTATAACTTTCCCAGATATTAACCTTAACATTACTAACTTCTTAAATAGACACGTTTGGCACTGTAGCCAGCCCTTCGAGCGCTATGAGCCAAGAGTCTGAGACGTTTTAGGCAAACGCTCGACAGCTTGACGTTCTGATGCCTCAGTCTCCATTTCACGTTGATTTCAAAAATTAGAGGGACGAATGAACGACTTCACGGTTGACATTAAGCGGCTGCTGGGTAGCCGTGCTTTAGATATAATAATTGCCCTTGTAGGCGTTTGGACCTAGGTAGTACATCACGGCTTCTTCCCATAGAAGGGCACGATAGGACAAAAGGGATGGACATTCGCGTTGTTTTCGGAGAGCTTGATATAAAGCACGGCATGGCATCGCATGGTGGGTTGCGGTCAGCTTGGCGATAAGATGATTTAATCGATTGGCTGAGCCGGGTTGTTGTGTGTTGCGAGAGATACCAGAAGATTTGATTGATATCCTGAATTACCACCCCCTTTACGTGACGAGTTACGAACAACCTACTAGGATTAGTTGAGGGGGGTTGAATAATACAAATGAAGATCCGTTGTTGATGGTCATAATCTTGATGTTTAATATTGATTGCTTTGTGATTTGATGTGCCGCTATCTACACGTATTAGACCAATGTCTCGGTATAAACCTATTTGATAGAATCCCCATGTTCATATTTGCTGCCTTCCCATGAAGTTTGCCCAAGCTATGTAAAGTTTGAAGTATTCTACCGATTATTGTCCATCTTGTCGACGAATTCTGTGTTGGCGGACAAATCTGATAGAGCCGTTTAAGTCCGGGACGTACCCTGAATCGTAATCTCCTTCTCCGGCGGACTCAATGATAACAGACCTCAAATCTATGGAATTCGGAATTCTGTGCCGCTCTACATGGTGGAAATGGGTTTGATCATTCTTGACTCGTTTATGTCTATCTCATGTTGGAAGTTTCCCATGGAGTAGTTGAAGGAGACCGTCTTATTTGCGTACTAGGTACTTAATTGTTTAGACATAAATTTTACCTCTCCCTTTACGCTACCTCGAGATTCTGTATATTCTGTTCTCTAGGATTAAATAAAATTCAAAATTTATCCCGCAAATCACAGCTTTCAAGACATTTATACCTAGGTACACTGCCTTCTACTTAAAACTTTAAGTACTTACCCAGCACTTACCTACCTACATCTTCCCCAAAATGTCCACCACTCCCACGAACCGCGCCTTCTGGCAAGACGCAATCAACGTCCCCAGCGCAATCCGCGAAGCCCCCTTCCACTCCTCCCTAGGCCCCAACGACGTCCTCATCAAAGCTAAGGCCTGGGGCATGAATCCCGTAGACGCATTCATGCAGCTCGTCGCCCTGCCCGGCATCACGCTGCCCGCTATCCCAGGGGAAGACGTGGCCGGCGTAGTTCACGCCGTGGGCGAGGGTGGGGTCGCGGCTCGCAAGTTTAAGGTTGGGGATCGCGTGTTTGGGTACGCGGGGGGGAAGGGGGAGAGGGGCGCGTTCCAGGAGTACGTGCTTTTGGATCAGGGACTTACTGTTAAGATGCCGGAGCATATGGAGTTTAGGCAGGCGGTTGTGTTCCCGCTTTGTCTGGCGACGGCGGGTGGGGCGTTGTTTGGGGGGAAGTTTTTGGGGCTGCCGTTAGAGTTGGGCGGCGGTGCGGGGGGGAAGGATAGGGGGAAGACGCTGCTTATTTGGGGAGGGGCTTCGGGAGTGGGGAATAATGCGATTCAGCTTGCGACAGCCGTCGGGTTCGATGTCGTGGCTACGTGCTCACTGCGGAATTTTAAGCTTGTGAAGAGTTTGGGCGCGAGGGTGGTGTTTGATTACAGGAGTTCTACTGTGATTGACGATGTCGTTGCGGAGTTGGATAAGGGTGTCTGCGCGGGCATTTTCCAGGCTGCGGGACCGACGGACGGGGTTGCGCCGTGTTTGGAGGTTGCGAAGAGATCGAAGCAGGATTTGTTTGTCGCTTGCGCGAATCTTGTTCCCGAGGAGAGCGTGCCGGAGGGTGTGAGGGCGAAGTTTGTTTATGAGGGAGGCAATGAGAAAGCTGTGTACTATGATACTACTAGTAAGATTTTTGAGGAGTTCTTGCCGAAAGCTTTGGAGACGGGGGAGTACAAAGTGGCGCCTGAGCCGGAGGTTCTGAAGAAGAAAGGGTTGGAGGGGATTCAGGAGGCGCTGGATATTGTTAGGAAGGGGGTTTCGGCCAAGAAGATTGTTGTGGAGGCCGAGTGAAGTTAGGGCAGAAAGAGGGCCTGATGAACCCTCCTAAGGGAAAGCAATTTAGTGGTAGGTGACCTAGTTGGTAGTTATTGAACCTGCTAAATTGAGCCTGCTAAACTTTTGCTTGAATCCTTAAATTTTGGGATTTCCGGATAGGCACCTAGAGCTAATAGGTAAGTACTCATCACATCTATTACTATAGTAGCCTTTTACTAAGTAAACTGCCTAGGTACTTCCCTCTATGTAAGTAGGTACCTAGTACTTACTAAGACACTGTTATAAAAGATCATCGTTGCTACGGGGTAATTTTCTAATGCGTAACATATGAATACCTCCTGAATAGATCTTCAATTATGGCAAAAAAAAGGGTAGGATATCGATATGTAAGCCGGAGATAACGAGGATTATTGATGGGTCTGACAATGTGCCTTTATTTACTTAGGTACTTAATAGGTAAGCCATAATAGATTTCCTGCTAATACACTACGGATGAAATTAACCGGACTAAACAGCTGTAAATTTAAGTAATGTTTAACTTTAAAAAGGTTATTATGTAATATTAAAATAAAAAAAATATTATTTAATTAAGAAAGAAATTATTAAAATAAAAAAAAAAAAATAAAAAATAAAAATTTATAATAAATTTTTATAATAAAATTATAATTTTTTAATTATAATATTTAACGTTTTATATATTTAATAAAAAATATAAATTATATAATTATAAATTAATAAAAGTTTTAAAAATAATATTTTTTTAAAAAATAATATTTTTTTAATTTTAAAAAAAAATAACGTTTTATTATTTTAATTTTATAATTATTTATTACGTTTATTTTTTTTATTTTTTTATTTTATTTATTTTTTTTTATTTTTATTTATAATTTTTATTAATTTATTATTATTATAAATTTTAAAAAACATTTACTTTTATTTATTATTTTTTTTATTTTTTTTTATATTATAATAACGGAACTTATAATAAATATAAAAATATTAAATATTAATATTTATTATTTTAAATATTTTTAAAATTATAATTTATTATTATATTTTTTTATTATTAATAAT
>MU403334.1:0-12442 GCA_022695765.1 Annulohypoxylon moriforme | reverse complement strand
TATTAAATAATATAATAAAAAATATTAAAATATATTTATAATTAATTATTTTATAAATAATAAAAAATATTATATTTTAATATATAATTATAAATGTTAATAAAAAAAAACTTTTAATTATTAAAAATTTAATTTAAAATTTTTATTATAAAACTTTATATAATTTTTTTTTATTTTTTATATTAATAAATTTAAAAAAATTTATAATTATTTAAAAATATATTAATAATAAAATTAATTTTTAATATATTAAAATATTTATAAGAAATTATTTTTAATAACGGAAATATTTTAAGTTTAATTATTTAATTAATGAAAAATATTAAAAATTAACGCGTGTGAAAAGTTTTATAATATGGTTTTAAAAAAAATATTATATTAATTATATTAAAAAATATTAAAATTATTAATTTTATATTAAAAAGTTTTTATTTATTTAATTAAGTGTATTATTTTAAACCTTGCATTAAAAGTTTTTTATAACTTTAATTAAGTATATTTATTATTATATTATAAATGTTATAATTACGAGTTATTATAATTTATATTATATATATATAAAATATTTTTAAGTTTAATTATTTAATTAATAATAAATGAAATAAATTCACGTGTAATAATTTTATTTTATAATTTAAAAAAATATAAATATATAATATTTTATTTTAACTTAATATTTATTTAATTAATTTTATTATATTATTTTATTTTAATAAAAATTTTTTTTTAAAATATATTTATAATAAGGAAAATAATATGTTTTAATATTTTAATTTTAAAATATTAATTTTATTTTTATTTTAAATTAATTAAAATTATATTCTTTTAATTTAAGCGTAAATTAAATATAAATTATTTTTAATAAATTATAAATTATATTAAATTTTATTTAATATTTTTTTTTAAATATAATGTTTATAAATTATTTTTTTATTATTATATTTATAAAAATTTAACATTATTATTAATTTTTAATTTAAGATTTTTTATTTATTAACTTCATTAAAATTAAATTAATATATGATTTTTATTCTTTTATTTTATATATATATATATATATATTTTTTTTAAAGTTTTAATATTTTTTTTAATATATATATATATATTTAATTTATATTATAACGGGTAAAAATAAAGATATTAATATTTTTTTACTATTAATTTTTTTTAAAAAAAAGTTTAATTTTTTTTCTTTATTAAATTTAATATTTAATTAATTATTAATTAATATAATTAAAGTTTTTATAATAAAACTTTTATAATTAAATAAAATATTTTAATTTAAAATAATATTTATATTTAATATTTTATAAAATTTTATTATATTAATTATTAACTCGAATAAATTATTTATAAAAATTTATAAAAAAAATATTTTATTATAATTATTAAATTAAATTTTTTCTTTTTAAATTTTAAATCTTTTTATTATATATGTTTTTATTACGTTTAAACTAATTTATAAATTTTTAAATATTAAAAAATACTTATATATTAAAAAATTTATTAAATTAATAATAATTAATTATTTAAATTATTTTATATATTTATTTTTATTCTTTTTTAAAAAGTTTAATAATAATAACATTTATTATAATATTTTATATTACATTATTTATTTTATAATAAAAAATATTTAAAAAATTAATAAAAATTATAATAAAAAAATATTATATTTATTTAATTTTCCTTTTACACTTTCACTTTTTAATTTAACTTTTATTTTTTAAAATACATTATTATAATAATATTCGGATAAATGTAAGCATAATTATTTTTATAAAAATAATAATATTAATTTTAAAATAAATATTATTATTAAAAATTTCTTTAATATAAAAATTATAATAAAAGTTAATATATAAATTAATTTTACTTATATAAAACTTTTTTTTTTAATTAATATAAATTTTTTTAATATTAATTACATTATAACGTATTTTAAAAATAAAATTCTTTATAAAGTAAATTATTATTTTTATTTTTATTAATATTTTAATTATATATATTATTTAATTATTTTATTTTTCCGTAATTAAATATTTTTATATAAGTATATTTTATAATTATAAAATAATTTACGCTTTTTTAATTAAAAAAATATAAAATTTATTTAATTATTTACGTTATAATATTATTAATTTATTAAAATATTAATTAAAAATAAAAAAATTTATATAATTTTTTAAATAAAAAAGTTATAATTTAATATAAATAATATAAATATACACGTTATAAAAAGAAAAAAAAAAGAAATAAAAAATATTAATACAAAGAAAAATATTTTCTTTTTTCGATATAATATTTATAACTTATTTAATTATTATATTTTAATAATTATATTAAAATTAATTTTAAAAAAAAAATTATTTATTATACTTTCATTATTTTAATATAAATTTAAGTTATCCCTTTACTTTTAAAATTATAAATAAATTTTAAAATTATTTTTTTAAACTTATTTTATAAATTTATTCTAACTTTTTTTTTATTTATTTCGTTTAAAATATATTAACTTTTTTTTTTATATTAATTTTAATATAAAAAAAATTAATTTTCCTTATATATTAATTTATTATTAATAAGAAAATATTATTATATATAATTCATTTAAAAATTATAAATAATAAACTTAATATTTTATTTAATATTAATTTTTTACATTTATTTAATAATAATATTTAAATATATAATATTATTTTTAGTAATATATTAAGAAATGTTAATAAGTTAAGTTTTATATTTATATTAATAAATAAAAAAGATATTTTATTTTTTTATATAAATTATTTCTTTTAATAATATTTTAATAATTAAAAAGAGTTAAATTTTTATAAGTAAAATTTATAAAATAAATGTTTTTTATATTTAATGTTTAAAAATTAAAAGGATAATTATTATAATTAAAGTTTAAAATATTAATTATTTTTTTTTTATTATAAATTAAATTTAAAATATTATTTATTTTTTTTTTATTATGGTTTAAATTTAAAATATATTTTATTATTTTATTATATTTTAAATTTAAAATATTATTTATTTTCTTTCCGTTATAATTTAAATTTAAAATATCGTCCGTTTTTTTCTCATTTAAATTATTTAATTTTATATATTAATAATAAAATCTTTTTTAATTTAATATTATTAAAATTTTTTAATTTTAATATAACTTTTAATAAAAACATTTATTTTAAATTAAAATTTATTTATATTAAAATTATAAAAATTAAAATTTTTAAAATAATAAATAAATTAATAATTATTTTTAATTAATATGTTATTAATAAATATAAAAATAATTATATTAATATATAAAATTATTATAATTAAATATTTTTTTAAATATTTTTTAATATAATAATATTTTTTAGTTATAATTATAATATATTAAATTAATTTTTATATATAAAATTTTTAAATTTAATATTATATTATATTTTTTTAATAATTTTTTATAATATATAAATATTTATTTTTAATAATAAAAAAATTAATATTATAAAATTATTTATCGATATAAAAACTTATTTTAATTTAATATATAATATTTTATATAATTTAATAAGAATTAATAATGGTTTAATGTGGAATGAATTAAGTTATATATTTAAGTGTATAAATCACTTTTATAAAATTAAATAAACATAATTTAATTATCTTGATCTTAGCTTTTTAAGGATGGATTAAAAGATCTTAGAAAAAATAATTATTATTTATTTTATAACTTAAAGTTTTATAATTAATAACTTTACATTCCGTGTTATTTTAAATAATTATTAATATTTATCTTATTATTTTTTATAAGTAATAATCTTATATTTTATTTTATAATTTTATTTTTAGTTTTATAAAATTAAAAAAATTAATTTATAAT
Source organism: Annulohypoxylon moriforme (assembly GCA_022695765.1). NCBI lineage: Eukaryota > Fungi > Ascomycota > Sordariomycetes > Xylariales > Hypoxylaceae > Annulohypoxylon > Annulohypoxylon moriforme. The sequence continues at coordinate 8,568 of MU403334.1, read as the reverse complement.
TTTTATTTTAACTTAATTTACTTGGTTTGGTTTTTCTTTTTTATAATTATATTTTTTTAATATTAAAAATTTTTCGATATATTAAAATACACATTAAATCTTTTTAAATTTTCTTAAAGATTTTTTTATTTTAAGATATTTACTTTTTTATTTATTAAGGAAGGAAGTATATATTATAAAACCCCATTAATCTTATTTCGGCTTTATATTCTTAAAATTTTTACCGGTTTTCTTTAATATTTAAAGAAGATTTTACTGTTTTTTATTTTTTTAACTTTTTAAATATTTATTTAAACATTATTATTTCAAGGAAATTTTTTACCTTAAATAATTTAAACTTTTTAAAGTTATTTTTTTATAATATAAAATATATTATTTAATTACCATATAAATAAATTTAATTTTAAATTTTAAAAAATTATTTTTTAAAATTATTTAAAATTTTACTTTAATTATTTATATTCACTCATCCATGTAAATTAATTTAAAAGTAAAATTTTAATTATTATTATAACTTAATTAATAAATAAATATAATAATAACTTTAATAAATATATAATTTAAATTTTTATTTTTTAATATCGCGTTAAATTTAAATATAATATCCGGAATTACCCCGGGACTTAAAAATGCAAATAATATTTAACATTAAAGTTTTAATTTTATATTAAATATACTTTTATTATAAATATTAAATTAATTATTATAAGACTTTTTATTATAACCCCCACTTAAACTTTTATTAAAAAATGTTTTATAATCTTTATTAAAATTAATGGTTAACGCTTTAAACGCACCATTTATAAGTATATTAAATATTACTTTATTAATTAATAAATAACGTCGCATTCTTCGTAATAATATAATTATATTTATTATAATAAAAATAATACTTAATAACGTTAATAATATTAATGAAATTATAAAAAGTTTTTTAATAAACTTATATAATACGGCTTAATTAATTATAATAATTAATAAAAAATGTTTAAACTTTAATAATTAAAATATATAAAATATTAAATATTTTCATTTAAATTTTAATAATATTATTATTAATATTAATAATATAATAATAATTAAGAAAAAAATCCATTAAAAATTTATTTACTTATTCATTTAATAAGTATAAATATAAAAAAATAATTTAATTAAAACTAATTAAATTATAAAGAAATTTTTATAATTATTACGTAGTAAAACATAACTATAATAAATTAATATCATTTTAAATAAAAAATATAAAAAATACTTAAATAATAATAAATATATATTAAATTTATTATATAATAAATTTAAAATATTAATTTATTAAGTTATAAAATTATAACGTTAAATTTATTATATTAAGGATAATTATTTAAAAAGTTAAGATTTTAAAAATTAAGGAATAAACTTAACGTAAAATTATTAAATTTTAAATATAATTAATTTAATATTATTAAATTTAATAATTTATAATTTAATAAATTATAAATTTTGCGTTATATTAATATTATTTAAATTTAATATTAAATTTAATAAATATTTAAATTATATTAATAATAAAATTAAATTATGGAAAGATAAATTAATTATATAAAACGTAAAAATCTTAACTTTATTAATTTAAGATTTAAATATAAATATTAAAAACATAAATATTAATAAATGTTTTATTTAAAATATTTTAATTATAACTTAATTTTTACTTCCGTTAAACTAAATAATTAAATTAATAAATTATATATCCAAGTTTAAAATAATATTTAATTATGGTAATTATAATAAATTAAAATTATATAATAAAGGTAAAAACTTTAATAACTATATTAATATTTATAATAATAATAAAAACTATTATTAATTTTATAATCGTAATAATAATCGTAATAATAATAAATATTATTATAACTACATTAAATATAATTATAAAAACCATAATTATAATTAATATTACCTTTAAACTTATAATTTATTTTATTAAAGATTTAAACGTTTTAATAAAAAATTTGGATATAAATTTTATCATTAGATTAAACATGGTTAAAATAACCGTGGATATATATATTATAAAAATAAAATAATGTATTAAATTAATAAAAAGGATTTAGAAATAAATAAATAAAAATTAATTAATGATAGTTATTTTTTATTAAAAGAATATAAAAATAATAACATTATTTATAATTATTCTTATCGTAATAATTATAATATAATAAAACATATATATTTTAAATGTTATTATATTTTTAAAACTTAATTAAATTATTTTAAATATATTTATTTTAATAAATACATTTTTTTATTATTATTTTATTTTAATAAAAATAAAAAACTAATGTTTCTTTGTTAAGTTAAATAAGCTATTAAATATAAGATTTATAATTTTTTAAATCCATTTCTTATAAAACTTAAGTAAATAAAATTCGTCCGGTTTAATATAAATTCGGGTAATAATATTAAACATCCTTTAATTTTATTAAATAATAAAATAAAATGGTTTTAATTTTAACCTGTGAAAGTAAAAGAAATAAAAAATAAATATTTTATAATAAAATAATAAAAATATAAAAAAGGTTAAGTTTTATTAAAAGATTTAATTATATAATAAAATAACTTAAATAATAACTTAGTTTTTACAAAAGAAAATTTATTAAATATTATTTTAACTTTTATAATTTTAAATGAAGTTAACTTTACTTTTATAATTAATAATTTCAAAGGATGTTTAATTAAAATAATTAAACCCATTATATATTTAATTTTAAAAGTTAAATAATATAATAATTTAAAAATTAATATAGTTAATTTTAAAGGAATTAAGTTTATTATATATGTAAACTTTAATATTAATAATTATATAATAAATAAGAAATAGTTAAAAAAATTTATTTAAGATTATAATATTATTACTTTAAAAGAATCTTTTTAAATAATAAATATAAACTTAAATAATATAATCTTAAAGGATAAAATAAAGTTTTAAATTAATATTATTAAATTAAATTATTTAAAAAATTATGAAAAAATAATTTTTAAAATTTATATTAAAGCATGGATTTATAATTTTAGATTAAAATTAAATTTATTATTTAAAAACAATTTTTTATATAAATATAAAACAATGTTAAATTACTTTTAATAGTATTTATTTTTAAAATCGTATCTTTAAATCGATATTAATATAAAGGTTATTAAAGTTAAATTGATTTGTTAACGCATCTTGCTCGTATAAAAAGTGGTTATATTATTAAAGACTTTTATGGTCCTCTTAATGGAATTTACTAATTTACCGAAAGGTAAAAACTTTAATTTCGATGTTAAAATATTTAAAATAATAAATGTAATTTTAAATTTAAAGTGTATTAAAAGTGTTTTATATATGAATAATTTAGATATAAAAAAAACGATTTTAATAAAAACTTAATTAAGTTTTATAATTAAAATATAAAATAAAATATTTTATTTTATAATATAAAAGAAAGTAAATCTTATTTAAGTTATAAAAGTCCATTATAAAGATGTAAATTTAAATATTAAATTTAAAGAATAAAATTATACGGTAAATTTTATTATGGTTCTTAATTTTAATAAAATTCTCTTATTTAATAAAAAGATATTTAAAGATTTTTAAAAAATTATAAAAAGGATAAATGTTATAAGAAATGTTACGTTCTTATTTTTTAATGTATTAATGTTATTAAACATTTTTAAAATATTATTAAAAAATAAAGTTTATATTTATAATATAAATTTTAAATTTATAAAATGTTTAATTAAGATTATAAAAAAGTATGATTGTTAATGTAATAAAAGAATTATTTTTATACTTAAAAACGAAAAAATAATAATATAATTAATTAATAATTAATAAAAGATTTATAAACTAAGTTATGTTTATTTATTAAACGTATAAGATTAAGAATTTATTAATGAAACTTTTAATAAAATATATAACGAAAAAAAAATAAATTAATAAAAAAATATTATCCTTTTTAATATATCTTATTTTATAATTTAGAAAATAATAAATAATAAAAAAAAAAGATATGTTATAATTAATTTATAATCTTTAAATAAAAATGTATTATTAAATATTTACCCTTTATTAAAATAAAAGGAAATTATTTAAAAAATATAAGGAAAGAAATATTTTAACGTTATAAACGATTAAACGTTTTTTTATTAACTCTTAATAATAAAATAATATTATAATATAATAATTATAATTTTATTTTAAAAATTAGAAATATTATATATAACTTTAATAAAATTTAAGAATTTATTAACTTTTATATAATAATTTATAAATTAAAAGTTAAAATCATTTAAAAGATTTTATAAAACTTATATTAATAATATTATTATTTTTAATAATATAAAAGAAAAGTATAAATAATATTTATATAAATTATTTAAATTATATTTTAAGATTAGTTTTATTTTATTATTAAAGAAATTATTTTTAAATTTTTTATTTATTATATTTCTTAAATTTATTATAAATAAAAAAAAATTAATTATTATTATAAAACGGATTCGGGTAATAAAAAAATTAAAAATGTCATAAATTTTATCGGAATTTAAAACGTATATTAAAATAATTAAATTTTTTCGTAAGTATATCCCTTATTATTAATAAAAAGTAAAACCTTTATAAAATTAAAAAACATAATTATTTTTAATAGGATAATTTAAAAAAAAGATTCTTATATTAAATTATAACTGAAAGAATTATATTATAAGGATTTTATTTATACTTATAACTATTAAAATAATAATATTTAAGATATTATAAATTTAACTCATTTATTTAATAAATTTAATTCATTAAAATTATAAGTGACAAACATTTTTAAAAATTAATATATTAAAATAAAAAGGATTTAATATTATGGTATTTCATTTAAAAAATAATTATTAAAATAATAAAAATATTCCAATCTTTAAAATTTAATTTATATTATTTTATTTTAAAATCTTAATAAAAGTAAAAATAAAATACGGGATTTTAAAACTTAAAACAATTTATTTAATTTAATTATACCGATAATTATATATCCCATTATAATCTTATAAAAAAGTAATAATAATATTAATAAACTATAAACTTATAAAAAGAATTATTTAATAAAATATAATAAAAATTATTAATATAAATAAATTAAACATTAAGCTTATAATTACGTTAATATATCTTTCTTAATTTAATTTTAAAATACATTATATTAATGAAAAAATTAATTTTATTCTTAATATATTATTAAAGTTATTAACAAAATACGATATAATTAACGATAAAAAAAATTAAGATTAATATAAGTTTATATTAGAAAATATAATTAATAATATTATATAATATAATGATAAAATTTATGTTCATATTATTATTAAATTACACATTAAAAATAAATTTAAAAATAAAATAATTAAAAAATATTAATCGGATAAATAAATAAAAAAATTAAAATAATTATTTAAGTTTAATTTACGTATTAATAAATAATATTAATGGTAACATAACATTTAAAATGGATTATTATATTATATTAATAATAAAAGAAAATAAAAATTAATAATTCTTTTAAATTACGTTTAAAAAATATTAAAAATAATATATAATAATCGACATTACTTTGGACCGAAATAAATATTATATAAATTAAAAGGTATTTAAATGTAAAATATAACATAAAAGGTTAAAGAATATATTTAATAGTATTTAAAGTATTAAAAATCATGAGTTAATAAATTAAAACCTTATAAAAAATTAATATTAATTAATTTAATATTAACATTATATTATATTATAATTTAAGATTTTATTATAATTTTACTAAAAGTTAATTTTAAATATAATCCATAAGTTATAAAAAATTATATTTATTTCGATTTATTATTTATTATTATTTATAAGTTTTTAAAAAAACTTATTTTAATTCCGGGAAATGTTAAATACATTATAAATGAATAGGTAAAATAATTTTTTAAAGTATTTTAATTTTATAATTAAAGTATACCATTTAAAATTATATTAAATTATAACCGTAAGTTTATTAATAAATTTTGGTAATTTTTATTTTCTTAAATTAAGATTATCCTAATTATAAATATAAATTATTACTTATAAACGGACGGTTAATTTAAAAAAAAAAACTAAGATATTAAAACTACGTTAAAATATTATTATAATTCTTTAATAATACCATGGTTTAACATTTTATTAATTTTATAACATAATATTAATAATATTTTATTATTAATTTTAAGTTAATTTCCGAATAAAATTATATTAAGATTTAAACTTAAAATTATTTTATTTATTATTAAAGTTTTAAAAAATGCACTTAATTATAATACATTATAAAGTTAATATTAAAAAAAAACGAAAATTATTATTAATTTTATAATAATTAAAAACAAAGTTCGTTACGATTTAAAATATCGATATATTAAGTTTAAAATTAATAATAAAGTATATATGTAATTTTATTATAATTACAAATTACTAAGATAAAACTTATTTAAGTACTTTATTTAACGTGTTAAACTTTTAATAATTTAAAAACGTGTTAAAGATTTAATTTATAAATTAAATATATTTAATTTTTAAAGTATTTATAAAATAATCTTAATAACGTACTTATTTAAAATATTAAATAATATAAATTTATAAAGTTATTAAAAATTATAACCGGGACGGGTTTTAATTAAAAACGATATAAATAAATGGTATTTTTATAAAATTAAAACATTATTAAAACATTAATTTAATAAAAGAAGTAATTTAACAGTTTTAAAATATTTAATAAAATGAAAAAGTTACAATAATACGTTTAATAAATAATACTTAAAAAAATTATTATTATAAAATATAACTAAATTAATTTTTAAGTACGATAAAAAGAATTTTAATATATTAAAAAATATTAAAAATATAATTTAAACTTAATTAAATAAAATTTTATTAAAAGATTTAACTTAACTTATAAATATTATAATATTAAAGATTAAAAGCCCGTTTAAGTTAAATAAAAAACTTATAATAACCATAAAAATAACCTTAAACTTAAAAAAAATTAAAGTATATTTTCTAATAAAATAAAAATTAAAAAAACGTTTAAGAAATTATTAAAGGTAATAAATTTTTTCCGTTGTAGCGTGGAATTAATAAAAATTAATAATGGTTTAATATAAAATAAATTAAGTTACATATTTAAATATATAAACTATCTTTATAAAATTAAATAAGCATAATTTAGTTATTTTAATCTTAACCTTTTAAAGATGAATTAAAAGATCTTAAAAAAAACAATCATTATTCACCTTACAACCTGAAGTTTTATATAATTATTTATTATTTTAAAATTAAAAATTTTCTTTATTTTTTATTTTTAATGTTTTTTTATTATATTTTTTTATTTTTAATAAATAAATAAATTTATTTATAAATTTTATTTTATTATTTTTTTTTATATTAATTAATTTAATTTATATTATATTAATTATTATTTATTATAATTATATAATAATATTACGTTTTAATTTAAAAATAATTATTATTTAATTAATTAAAAATTATTTTTTTTAATTTTAAACATAAATTATTTTTAATAAGTTATAAATTATTATATATTTTATTTATATTATTTTATTACATTCTTTTAAATACAATTTTTAAAAATTAATTATTACTTTATTTTTTTTTTCCTTAAATTATATTATATTTAATTTACCATTAATTTTTAGTTAAAAAATTTTTATTTATTATATAAGAATTATAATTAAAGTTTATATTATATATATTCGTTATTTTTTAAATTAATATATTTTTTTTTTTAAATTTTATTCTTTTTTTTATTTATATTTTTATTTTTATTTTTATTTATAATTTTAATTATTATATATATATTTTTTTTATTATTTATATTTTTTATAATAAAGTTATATAATATTAATAAATATAAATATAAGTCGTTTAAAAAAATAAAAAAAACTATTAAAAAAATTAAGAAAAGTAGTAAAATGTAAAGTTTTAAATTTTTAATTAATAAGTTTATAATTTTAAATTATAATATAAAAAAAACATTTAATCCTTTAATAATTAAATAAGATATTTTATTTATTATAATTAAAACATTTAATTAAAATTTAGGACTTATAATATTATTTTTTATAATAAAATCGTTACTTATTAACTATTTTTATTATATAATATTATTAAATTAATTATTTTTTTTTTAAATTATTAATGTTTTTAAAATTATTAATTTTTATTTAAACTTTAATCCTTTTTTAAATATAATTTTATTATTTATTATGTTTTTTTCTTAGTATATTAAAGATTACTTTATAATTATAAAATTAATTAAAATATTAATATTATATTAAAATAATTTTTATTTAAAAATTATTATTAAATATGTTTATATTTATTATTTAATATATTTTATATTTATTTTATTACTTCATTTTTAAAAATTTAATAATAAAAGTGTTAATTATAATTTTATTTATTACACATATTATATAATCGTTAAAAATATTTAAAAAAAAAATGAAGGTTATAAAAAATGTAAGTTATAA
>MU403333.1:0-12482 GCA_022695765.1 Annulohypoxylon moriforme | reverse complement strand
TTATTATTTAAATAAATAAAATTATTTATTTAATAATTACTTAATATATTATAATTATATATTATTTATTTATTTAATTTTATTAAATATTATATTTTTTTTTACATTTTAAATAATAATTTTAAACTTAATTAATATTTATTATTAATTAATAATAATAATTAAAATCTTCGAAAGTTTACGACTTTAAATAATTATATATAAATAACTATAAAATTAACTTTTTTTTAATTAAATTATTTAAATATTAAATTAAAAAATATTTTTAATAAAATTTAATTTTATACTTTATATTTTATTATAATAAAAATAAATATAAGTTTAAAATTTTATTAATTAAAAAGTTTTATTTAAATTAAATATTTATTTTTTTTTATTATATAATAAATATTTAAAAATAAAAGTAATATATTTATTTTTAAGTTTATTAAACGAAATAATTACATAATTAAGGAAAAAATTAAAATTATTTTTAACGGTTATATAATAAATAAAATATTATTTTTTAATATAAAAATAATCGACGTTAAATTTAATATAAACTTTTTTATTATATATTTAATATTATTAATTATTTTTAAAACTTAATAATTATTTTTTATAATAAATAATAATATATTTTTTATAAATAATAAATAAATTAAAATTTTTAATTAAAAATTATTTATTATTTCGAACGTTTTATTTAATATATTCGTTTAATTATTTTATTATAATATATAATTTAATAAGAAAATATAAATTTTTTATTTATATTTTTATACGAATATTATAATAATTTAAAAGTTAAATATATAATATATAAAATTAAAAAAAATAATTACCTTAATTTTATAATTTAAATATATATCGGTTAAATTTATTAATTATAAGTTTAATAAAACCATATTTTTTAATATTTATTCCTTATTTTTTAATTATTATAAAATTTTAAAAAATATATTATTAATAACTTTCATTTATTAATTTAATAAAATAATAAAAAAAAACTTTTCTTATAATTTATATTTTAAATAATAAGTTTTATTTTTAAATATTTCGAATTTTTTTTTTATTTCCTTGAATTTTTTTTTTAAAATAAATTTTTTTAAATATAAAAATAATAATTTATTAATAAATTTAAATTAATAAAAGTTTTTATAAAATATTATAATAAAAATTTTTTTAAAATTATTATTAAATTAATTTTGCATATATTATAAATGTTAATAAATATTATATTATATTTATTTATTATTAATATATTCGTATTTTTTTAAATTACCGCTTTCTCGTTTAATAATTTCTTTAATTTTTTTAGAAAAAGTTTTATTATTAAATGAATCGTTATTTTATTAATATAAATTTTAATTAAATTAAAAGTTATTATAAATTTAATTCGTTTTTAAATTTTTTTATAATTAAATATTTTAAATAATATTTTAATAATTATATTTTTTTTAATTTTTTTTTTACTTTTTAAATAATAAAATAGTTATTTATTTTTATTTAAATTATTTATTTTAATATATTTTTCCTTAATATTAAAATCTTATATTAATTTAAACGCGTTTATTTTATTAAAATAATTTAAGATAATATATAAAACTATAACTTATTTTTTATTTAATTTTTTTTCTTAAATTAACGCGTAATTTATATTAAATTAATTTTTATTAATATAATAATTAATGGTAATAATAATTAAATATTATTAATTTACTTTTATATTTTAAATTTTATTTTAATAAATTTAATTAATTAAAATAAAGTTTTCGTTTATATTAATTAAATTATTATTTATATTATATATATTATTATAATTAAAATTATTTTTTTTATTACCGGTACTTAACTTTTATTTTTTATTTAATTTTTTAATAATTTATTTAATTTTATTAATATTAAGTTAATTAAGTTTAATTTTTTAATTTTTAATAATAATAATAATATATTTATTAATATAATTAATAAAGTTAATTTTATTTATAATTATTATATTAACTTTAAATATAATTATATAATAATAATTAAGTTTTTATATAATTAAAAAATCCGTAATTTTTTTTAAAATATTAACATTAAATCTTTATATAATATACGTAATCATTAATTTAAAAATAAATACTTTTTTTATTATTATATTATTAAGAATTTTTAAAACGTTATTAAAAAAAATTAAAAATTATTTTATATTTTTTTTTTTACCGGTTAATTTATTATTTTTATTATTATTTATGTTTTTATTATTATTATTTTTATTTTATTTAACGTTAAAATTTTTATTTTATTTAAATTAAAAATCTTTAATTTTCGTGTTTTAAACAACGTTTTTTTTTAAATTTTTTTAATAATATAAAGTTATTATTAATAAATTATAATTATTTATTTAATTCGTTAATAAAAAATTATTAAAACTTTAATAATATATTTAAATTATTATAAATAAAGTTTTTTTAAAGAATTAATAATTTTAATTAAATTATAATATTTTTATTATAAGTAATATTATTTTTAAAATTTAAAAATAATAAATTAATTAATAAAAAAATTAATAATATATTATATTATTAAATATATTAATAAAATTTTTTATTTCGTAATGGTTTATTAAAATTAACATAATATACGTTTTATTTATTTAGTTTTTTAATAATTATAATTATTATAACGTAATTATATAAATATAAATTATAAAATTAATTTCTTTAATATAAATAATATTAAAATATATTTAATTTAATATTATTAATAAAGTTTAAAAAAACTTTATTTTTTATAATTAATTTCGTATTATTATTAAAAGTAATTAATAAAAAGTTTCTTAAATATTTTTATTATTAATAAATAATTTAATATATTATTTCGATATAAATTTAAATTTAAATTAATTTTAAATAATAAAATATATTATATTTTAAAAAATAATTATATATGTTAATTAAAGAAAGTTTTTTTTTAAAAAAAATATAATTTATAATTTTTATTATTAAATTTTAAATTAATTTATCCTTATTTTTATTATTAATAAACATGAGATTTTTCTTTAAATTATTTAATTTTATTATTAATAATGTTAATTTTTACGAAGTGAGCGATTTTAATTTTATTATATAATTTATAATATAATAAAAAAACGAAAAAGTTTAAACTTTAATAAATATTATTATAAAGTTATAATTATATTTTAACGTTATAATTATTATTTTATTTTAATAAATATAATTTTTAAATTATCGTTTAATACGTAATATTTTATTATTATTTACGTAAGTTTTTTTTATTAACTTTTATAATCATTCGAAACGGTATTTTTTTTTATTTTTATAACGTTTTTTAATATTTTTATATTTATAATATATAAGATTATATTTATGGAATTAAATAATAATAATAATAAATTAAACTTTATTTTTTTATTTAATTTTTAATTAACGTAAATTTTTTCGTAAAATATTATTAAATTAAAAACGTTTATTTTTTACGTATTTATTTTTAAATATATCCTTATTAAAATTTTTTTAAAAATATTCGTTAATTTAATATAAAAACTGTTTAATATTTTTTTTTATTATTTTTATTATAATATTATTTAAAAAATTTTTAATTTTAATATTTTTATAAAACTATAAAAACCCGTATAAATGAAAAACATTATATACATTAATTTTAATAATTTTAAAATAAATATTTATAAAGCCGAACGTTTTATTTTAAATATTAACACGTATAAATTATTAAAAAAATATTTTTATATATATATAAAATTAATATATTAAAGTAATTAAGTTTTAATTAATTTTTTTAATAATTAATTATTTATTATTAAAAAAAAAACGGTTTAAATTCTTTTAAATTTTTTAAATATATTAATTATTATAAAATTTATATTTTATTTTAATTCGGATAAGTAAAAATAAATTATTTAAATTAATAATAAATTATATAATTAATAAATTTTTATTAATAATAAAATTTTTAATTTTATTATATTAATAAATTTTCTTTTCGTTTAAAAATAATTATTAATAATTAAATGTTATAATTTTTTTTAATAATTATTACATTTCCGAATTAATAATTTTTTTTTATTATTTTAATTATTTATTAATTAATAAAAAATTTTCTTTTAATAAAAACTTATATATATAATATACTTTAAGAAATAATAACTTTTTTACTTAAGTTTTATTTATATAAATGTTATTATTTTTAATAATTTAATTAAAAATTAAAAAAAAAAACGAATTAAATTATTATAATTATTTTATATTATTATAATTTTATTAAAACTTATTTAATATTTAATTAATTTATTATTTTTAATATAATTAAAAGATTATTAAATAATTTATTTTTATAAAAAAAAATTTATTTCGTTATTATTATTATTATTTTATTTTTTATTATTATTTATTATAAGAAAATTATTTTATTCGTATAAAAATATTTTTATAAAAATAAATTCGAAATAATAAAAATTTTAAAAACTTAAAAACTTATTATTTAAACTTATTTAAAAATATAATTATTTATTAATAACATGTTTTATTATAATATAATTTTAAATTTATTTAATAAAATAAATTGTTTTATTATAATATATATTTTAATTAAAATTAAATTAATTAATTATAATAATTAACGAAAATTTTTTTTTAATAATTTTTTAAATAAATATAACTTTTTACGTATTATCCGTTTAATTATTTTTTAAACCGAAAAATTTTAATAACGTAATTATAAAAAACGTTTTAAAAGTTACGTAATTTTTTATTATAACATTATTAATTATTATATTAAAAATAAAATTCGATTCGAATGTTTTTATTTAATTATTTTTATATTCCCCGGTATTATTTAAATTTATTAAATAAAAAAAATTAATAAATAATTATTAATATAAATATACGTTCGGTTAATTTTAATTTATTATTTTTATTTTAAATAAATCTTAATTTTTATATATAAAATTATTAAAAATAAAAAAACGGTTCTTTTTATTTAAAATATAAATAAATTAATTAATAATTTTTTTTTTAAATCGGTAATATAAATTATATTAAAAAAAATCTAAGGTAATAATAATTTATTTTTATTATTTTATATTTTTTAAAATATTTTATTAAAAAATATGTTAAAATATAAGTAATTATTTTTTTTTAATTATCGTAACACGTTTATTATAATTAATTTTTATAAACTTAAAAAAAATATTAAGTTAAATTTTTTTAACTTATTAAAATTATATTATAATATATGAATATTTTTAAAAATATTTTTAATTTTATATAATAATATTTTAATTATTAAAAAAATATCGTTCGTAAAAATAATAATATATTTTATAATTTTATAATATATTTAATTTATTAATTTATTTAATTTTAAATCGAATAAAAACTTAATTATTATTTCGAATGTATTATTAAAAGTAAGGAATTATTCTTTTAATAAACGGAATTATTCGATCTTAAAAAAAAATTAATACGCGTAAAAAATACGGAATATTTAAAATTAATAATTCTTAAAATATTTTCTTTTATTAATATTTAAATAACATTTTTAATAAATAAATACTTATTTTTATTTATAAAGATAATAATTAAAATAATTAAAACGGTATAAAATTTTTTTTAATTTAAAAAAAATAAAGTTTTTAAATTATTTAAAAGTTAATTTAAAAATAAATCTTATAATACGAACGTTAAAAAAAACTTTAATAATTATATAAAGTAAAAATAACATTATTTTAACGGTAATTTATTAAAAGTTTAAATTTAAATTTAAAAATTTAAAATATAATTTATTTTATAACGATTATTAATCGATTTAAAAAACGAATGTATTAAAAATATAATTTTTTTCTCCGTAAAATCTTTATTTATAATATTTATAATATTTTTTAAAGTTTTTTTTATTAATATATTTTTATTAATTAATTTTTTTATATTTTAAATATTTATATTAATGTTTTAAATCTTTAAATTTATTTATAATTTAATACGATTATTTTTAACTTTATTTATTATAAAGAATTAATTAAAAATATTATAAATGATATTATTTTCATAATAAATATACGTATTAATTATATTATTATAAAAAAATATTAAAGTTAATAAATTTAATTTAAAATAAAACGTTATATATATTTTAAATTATAAAATATTTATTGAAAATATTATTAAATATTAATGAACGGAAATAAGTTATGTTAATTTAAAAATGAATTTATTTAAATAAAACTTATAAATAAATATTATTATTTATTTATAACGTTTTAATAAAACTTAACTTAAAATAAATATATTAATATATTTTTATTAAAAACTTTTTAAAAAAAACATTTATTTAAAATATATAATATAAATTATTTAATTTATTTATTTTTATATACGTTATATAATAAATAATTAATATTTTAATTTTAATTAATATATTAATTTTTAAAGATTTTTTAACTTTAATTTTTAATTTTAATATATATAAATACCGGGTTCGTTATTTATTATATAAGTTTTATTTAATTTTTATTACGTTATATTAATTTATAATATACGTTAATCTTTACCACGTTTTATAAAATAATAATAAAAATTTAATTATTTTAAATAAAAATTTTAATTATAAATAAATAAACTTAATATTTTTACCGGTTAAAAATTTTTTTATTTTATTATATTTTTAATAATTATAAATAAATGAAATAAATTTCGCTTTAATATTATTACCATAGAATTTTATTTTTTAATATTATATATAATAAATTAAAAAATAAAATAAATTAATAATTTAATAACTTTTTTAATATTATTTATTATTTATTAATTTTTTAATTAACTTTTAAATTAAATCGTTATTTTTTATAAATTATAATTATATTAATAAGTAAATAAAATAAAATTAAGTAATTAATAAATGTGTTTATATTTTAAATTAAATTAATTTTAAATAAAATAAAAAATATAAATTACTTAATTAATTTTTTTATTTTAAATATAAAAACTTTAATATTTTTTATTAAATTATTATTATTTAAATATAATATTAAATTTAATAATATAATTATATAAAATATATTATTTTATTTTTTAAAAACTTTTATATTTTATAATATTCGTTTAAAATATATTATTAATTTTTTAAAATATTTAACGCGTTTTTTCGATATAATAATAATAATTAACATTCCGTTTATATTATTTTATTTTAATTATATTTCACGAAAATTAACGGCGTTATTTAAGTTTATTATTTATATTTTAATTTATTTCGCGTTTTACATGGTTTTTAAAAAAAAATATAAAATTATTAAATAAAATAACATAATAAAAAACTTTAATATTAAAACTTTATTATTTTATTATAATAAAAATAATTAAAAAACGTTAAATTTTTTTACTTGTAATTACGAAATAATGTTTATTTTACATGGTTTTTTTTAAAACCCGTACTTATAATTAAATAATAATTATTATTTTATTATAAATATTATAAATATTTAAATTATTTAAACGGTTAAATATATTTATTTTATTATAATTAATATATATTAAGTTTTTATATACGTTTTAAAAAATAATATTTAAAAATAAATAATTATAAAATAAAATAATATTAATAATATAAATAATTTTAATATTAAAATTATATAATTTAATTATTATTATTAATAATAACGTGTTATATTTTTTTTAAAATATTTTTATATTATATTTTTTTATTAATTAATTTTATTTAATTTTTAACGATATTAATTTTTTCGTATAAAACGAAAGTGAATTAAATCTTTTACTTAAATACGGAAATTTTATAAAAATAATTTTTTATTTCCCGCGTAAAGTACGAATTAAATTTAATTTTATTTAAAAAAAAACTTATACTTTTTACGTGTTTTTTTTTTTTAATAAATTAACGTAAAAGAAATATAAATAATTTTTTAAAAAAAATATTTTTTAATTTTATTATAAATAAACGTAATATATTTTTAATTATATTATTAATTAATTACGAGAAAAGTTTATTATTAAATTTAAATTTAAATT
Source organism: Annulohypoxylon moriforme (assembly GCA_022695765.1). Taxonomy (NCBI): domain Eukaryota; kingdom Fungi; phylum Ascomycota; class Sordariomycetes; order Xylariales; family Hypoxylaceae; genus Annulohypoxylon; species Annulohypoxylon moriforme. The sequence goes on along the minus strand of MU403333.1, from coordinate 4,455 downwards.
TAATATATTTATTAAACGATTTTTTATTATTTTTATTATTTTAATAAACATGTAAATATAAAATATTATAAATAACACGTTAAGTTTAAATAATATTAATATAATATTATTTTTAAGTTTATTTTTTAAAGCTTAATTAAAATAATATAAAATGAAATTATATTAAAAAAACGTAAGTTAAAAATAAATTAAATTTAAAAACCGTGCGACGTTTTATAATTTAAATTATTTTAATTTTTTAATAAAAAGAATTATAATAATTAATAATACGAAAACTTTTAACTTTAATTATAAAAACGTTTTAATTAAATTATTAAATAATTTAAAAAATAATAACGGTATTAATTATTAAAATAAAATCGTTAATAATAACGTAATTATTATTATATTTAATAAAATAATAATAAATAATAATTAAATTAAAAAAAATATTACATTTTTTAATTTTTCCCTTATTATTATTATTATTATTAATATTAATATAAACGAGTAAAATAAAATTAATCCAAAGAAATATAAAACGTAAATATTTAATTTAAATATGTTTTTTATTTAATTATTTTATATAAACTTAAAATTAAAAAAATATTATAAATAATAAACTTTTTATTTATATTACTTTAATTAAACGTAAATTAAAAAAACGTAATATAAAATATATTAAAATTATTTAAAAAGTAAATTATTAAAATTATATATTATTAATATTAAATAAATTATAAATATTAATTTTATTTTTTTCTTTAATAATAATTAAAATAATAATTAATAAATTTAAAATTATATAATATAATTTTATTAATATTATAATAATAAATATTTAACGAAACTTTTTAATTATTATTTTTATAAATTTAATTTCTTTAAAATTAAATTTTATAATTTTAATATTATTAAAAACATTTCTTATATAATAAAAAATAACCACGTTAAAAGTTAACTTAACGTTTATATTATTAATTAATTTTAAATAATTAACTTTTTAATTTTTTTTTTAATATAATTACATTATTTTTATTACGGTTTTTTTTACGCGCTTTTATCGTAAAAAAAATAAAATATTTTATAATTATTATAATAATAATTTATATAAAATTAATTAAAATAATTAAATTTAATAATAATATAATTATTTTAATAACTTTACTTTTTATTACATTAATTATATTTATTATTTATTAATTTTTAAATATTTATAACATAAATTAACATTACTTTAATATTTTTTATTTTCTTAATAAACTTATTATATTAATAATAATTATATAAATTATCTTATAAAAAATTATAAATAAATAATTTAAAAAGAATATTAATTATATTATTTTTTAAATTAAATATTAACTTAAATATTAACTTAAGTTTTTCTTAAACGTTATAACGTGTCGTTATTAAAAAAAAATTAAAACATATAATTAAAAAAAACGGCTTAAGTTTTATAATTAAAATATTTTTTAATATAAATTACTTTTTAATAAAATTTATTAATAAAAATATTATTTATTATATAATAATATTTTTAATATATTTTTAAATTAATTTAATAAATATATCGTTAAATTTTCGGAATTAATAATTTTATATAAGTTAAATTTTTATAAAATTTAATAATATAAATATTATAAAATTAAAATATAAAATATTTTAAATTAAAATAAAATAAATTAATTATTTAAAACTAAAAATATATAATATAAATTAAAATTATTTTATATAATATTAAATATTAAATTATATATAATATTAAATAACTTTAATTTAATTAATATATATATTAAATAATATTTATTATAAATATACGATAAATAATAATAAAAAATTAATATTAAATAATAAATGAAATTATTTAATTATTTATAATATAAAAGAAATATTATTTTATAAAATAAATATATTTAAAATTAAATTCCTTTCGTTTTAATATATTCCGTTAATTATTCATTATATATTAAACCCCGTTAAATGTTTTTATTATAAATATACATTCTTATATTTAATAACGTTATTAATATTTCCGTAATATTTATAATAAAAATATAAAATAAATAATATTTTAATAAATATTAAACGGTAAATATAAAACGTTATTATTTTAATAAAAAGTTTAAAACTTAAATAATTTAATAATTAAAATATTCTTATATTTTAAATGTTTAATAATATTTTTTATTAACGGAATATATTAATATTATTAAATCTTTAATACGTATTTAATTTAATAAATTTATTTTAAATAAACTATGTAAAAATTATATTAATTTTAATCGAAAAACTTTAAAGTTTTTATATTATTATTCCAAAATAATTAAAATATTTATAATAAATTAAAACGATAATATATTTCCATTATTTAATAATTTATAAAGTATAAAAATAAAATTAATTAAATTATTTAATATTTAAATAATTTTATCATTTAAAAAGTTATATTTTTTTATAATAAGAAATAAATATTAAACTTAATTAATTTAAAACTTATACTTAAAGAAAAGTTTTAATATTAAATTAAATAAAATAACATTTAATTTTTATATAAAATATAAAATATAAATTATTTTATATATTAAATTAATTAAATGGATTTATTTATTATATAAAATAATAAAATAATATTAAATAATTTCGTAAATAATTATATATATAAAATTATATAAATTTAATTTAAATATATATACGAATAAAATTTAATCGGTAAAAATAACCTCGTATTTTAAATATTATTAATGTAAAAATATTACTTGTACGGTTAATTAAAATATATTATTTAAAGTAAAAATAATATTATTAATAAGTATATTTATAAATTAATAACGAAATAATTAAAACGTTTTAATATATATAAAAAAATTTATAAAACGAAGTATTTTATAAAAAAAATAAGTTAAGAAATAAAACGAGTTTTATCACGTATATAACGTTTTTTAAAACACGTAATTATTTTTTAAATGATAATTATAAATATATTAATAATTATATAATAAAATAAATTATAAATAAAAATATTATTTTTATAATATTATTTATAAAAGGTTCCTTTTTTTTAAATTATTATATATTAATATTATTATTTATATTTGTTTTTTTTTTAATTAATATAATTATTAAGTTAAATATAATATTATATAAATGATTTATTTTTTCTTTTATTTAATTTATTTTTTTTTTAATTTAAGTTATTATATTTATTAAATTATAAATAAATAAAAACGATATAATTTAACGGTTCCCACGATTACGATTATATTTTAATAAAAAAAAATTATTATAATTATTTTTTTTATTATTATTAATTAATATAATGTTATTATTTATAACGGTAATATTAACGGTTATTATTTTATTATTTTCTTTATTTATATTAAAGTTTTAAAGTTATAACTTAATTTTAAATTTAAACTTAAAATTTACGAAACGGTTAATAATTTTATTATTTATATTAATTTAAATTAAAAAAATTTATAAAGAAATAATTATTATAAGTAAATTAATAATTAATAAAATAATTATATTAATGAATATTTTTTTAAATTTTTTATTAATTTTATAAAATTATACACCGTGTTTAATATTTAAATTATTTTTTTAAACGTTTAAATTATTTTATAATTTTATTTAAATATTATTAAAAGTTTAAACTTAATTTATTATTTAATTATTTTATTTAATTTTTTATAAATAAAATTATTTAATATTAAGTAATTATTTTATATAAGTTTAAATAAAAAATATATAAAATAATAATAATTTATATATTTAAAAATATAATATATTAAATAAATTATTTTAATAAAATTTTAAATAAGTAATAAAATATATTTTATATATAAACGGTTATAAATTAATATTATAAAATTTATTCGAATATAAATATAAATAATATTATTTAATTTATTAATATTATAATTAAAAATTAAATTATATATAAAATTATTTAACGGATTAATATTAAAGAAGTTTTTAAAACGTTTTATATTTAAAAAAAATTAAAGAAAATTATTAATATAAACTTTAATAATTATTTTAAACTTTAATTTCTTAATAATAAATACGGAAATTAAATTTAATATATTTTATATTAAATTATTAATATTTTAAATAATTATTTAATATTTTTTTACCGAAAAAAAATTAAATTATAAAATTTTTTTACGTTTAAATATTATTAAAAAAATTTATTAATAATGAAATTAAAATAAGTTATAAACTTATAAATTATTTTAATTTAAAATTAAAATAAGTTATAAATTATTTTTCGATTTATTTTAATATAAAAATAAATTATAAGAAATAATATATTTATTTATTTTTTATATATAAGTAATAATTAAAATTAATAAATAATTTCGTAAATATATTAAAAATAAAAAAAACATTAATATAAAAAAAATTATATTTAAAAAATAAAAATAAAAATAAAAAATAAAATAAGTTTTATTATTTTAATAATATTTTAAT
>MU403332.1:0-12499 GCA_022695765.1 Annulohypoxylon moriforme | reverse complement strand
ATTATTTTATAAATATTAAAATTATTTATTATTAAATTATAATTATTAAAATTATAAAATATTAATTTATAATTATTTAAATTAATAATTATTAATTTATAATTATTAAAGTTATTTATTAATAATTTATTAATATTAAAATTATTAATTAATGATTTATAATTAATAAATTTAATAAATAATATATTATTAATATTAAAGTAATAATTATTTTTAATTATAAATATATTTTATAAAATATTAATTTTTAAAAAAAAGTTAAGTAATAATTTAAATAATTTCTTTAAAAATATTAAAATTAAAATTATTTAATAATTAAAGTTAAATATAAATATAATATTAAAGGAAAAAATTTAAAAGTTATTATTTTAAAATATATTAAAAAAAAAATTAAAAAATTAATATTAAAATTTTTTAAAAAATAAAAAAAATAAATGGGAAAAATTAATAAAATAATTAATTAAATAATTTTTTTAAAAAGTTAATTTAAATAAATATAAGTTTTTAATGAAAGTTAAGGAATTTAAATAAAATGTAAGAAAATTATTAATAAAATATATTTATTAAATAATAAAATTAAATAAAAAAAAATAATAAAAAATAATAAAAAATTTTTAAGTAATAATTTTTTAATAAAATATATATAAATAATTATTTAAAAAATAAATATATTTAAATATAAATATTTAATTATTTATATATTAATAAAAAGTTAAATAAAATTAATAAATTTATAATTAATTATATTTTTAATAATATTTATTTTATTATAATATAATATAAAGTAAAGTTAAGAAAAGAAAGTAAATTTATAAATATAATTAAAAGAAATAATAATAATAATAATTTATAAAAAAAATAAATAAATATAAAAAATATTAATATAAATAAATTAATAAAAAAATAAATAATTAAAGAATTAAAAATAAAAAAAAAATTAATTAGTTTTTTATTAATATATTTATAATTAATAATTTATTTATTTTTTATTAATGAAAAATTAATTATATTAAATATATAAATAATATTAAATATAAATTAAATATTAAAATATAAAAAAAAAATATTTAATATTTATTATTTTTAATTAAATTAAAATAAAAATTATTAAATTAATAATTATATTAAATAATAAGATTATTATTTATATGTTATAATTATAATATTAAAAAATATAATTTATAAGATTATATAAAAGTATTTAAATTATTAAAAAAAAAATAAAAAATTAAATATATAATTAATAATAAATAAACTTTACTTAATAATTTTTAATATAATTTATTAAATAAAAACTTAAATGTAAAAAATAATAAAATAAAAATCTTAATTAATATTAATTAAATATTATATAAAAAAATAAAATTATTAATTATATTTATTAAAAATAAAATAATTAAAATTATTTTAAATAATAAAAATTAATAATTATTAAAAACTTAATTAATAATAATAATAATAAAGAAATGAAAAGTTAATAAATAATATATATTAATTAATAATATAATAAATATAAAAATTAATAATAAAAATAATTTTATAATAAATATATAAAAAAAACGACGAATAATATTAATAAAGGATAAAAAGAAATAAAAAACTAATTTTTTTTATTTATAAAAAGTAATAATAAAAGATATAAAAAGGAAAGAAATTTTAATTAAAAATTAATTAAATTAAATTTTAAAAAAAAATAAAAATAAATTAATATAATAAAAACATAAACTTTTTAAACTTATTTATCCTTAAAAAAAATAAAACATTATTTTAATTAAAACATATAAAAAACGATAAAAAGATTAAATAAATATTATAATTTTTTTTTAATAAAACTTATTTTTTTATATTATTTAAGGATAATTTTTTAATTAAAATTTAATTATAAAAATATAATTAATAAAAACATTAAGAATATTTATTTATTAACGATTAAAATTATTAATAATAAAATTAAATAAATATAAATAATATAAATTTTATTTAATTATTTTATAATTAATAATGGTTAATTTTAATTATATTAATTAAATTAAATTTAATAATAAATAAATATATATAAAATATATTAAAAGAAAAGTTTTAAAAAATAAAATTTATTAATATATAATGGATTATAAATTATTATTAAAATTAATTAATTTTTTATATATAAAAAAATTAAACTTAAAATTATTAAAATTAAAAAAAAAATATAAATTAAAAATGGTTAATAATTTAATAATGTTTATATATTATTATATAATATTCCTTTTAATTATTAAAAAAATTTTAATTATAATTAAAATATATATAATAAAAATAAATAAATTATATAATATTTTATTAAAAAAAAAATAATTAAAATAAAATAAAATTATTATTAATTTTATTATTAAATATTTATTTTTAATTAATATTAATAAAAAAATTTATATTTTAAAAATAATTATAATATTTAATTATAATTTTATTATAATTAAAAAAAAGGAAAAATAAATTATTATTTATTTATAATTAAAAATAACTTTAAAAATAATATTATAAAAAAGATAAATATTAATTTAAATATTAATAATAAAAAAAAATAAAAAAATATTTATAAGGAATTTATTAATATTATTAAATTAATAATAATTATATATAATAATAAAAATAATAATTTAAAAAATTAAATAAAAATTTAATTTAAAAATAAATTTTAAAAAAAAATTATAACTTTAAATTAAAAAATATTATTAATTAAAATTAAATAATTAAAAAAAAAAATATATTAAATTTATTAATATTATTAAAGTTCGTAAGTTTTTATTAAATATAATTAAGGGTATAATTATAAATTATATAAATAAATATTTTAGTAATTATTAAAATAAATTTATAAAGTATATATTATTAAAAAATAAAAGTTAATTATAGTTATAAAATTATAAAATTATAAAATATAAGTTTATAAAACTTATTAAAATAATGTTAAATTAAATTAAGTTTAAATTTTAATATTTTTCTTTTTTTTATCGAAGAAATTAAGTTATTATTATACTTTTTTTTTAACTTTAATTACGGTTTTAATCATTGTTATTTTTAATTATTTTAATTAATAACGTACCGAGTTTTTTTTATTGTAACTTGTTAAGGTATGTTTGGTAAAGGTTTTTTTAAATTATTAGCTTTGTTGTTTTTAATGTTAGCGGTATTGTTATTTTTTTTGTGTGTAAGCGGTAACCTTTCTTTTGTATTTTTTAGGGTTAATAAGGTGTGTTTTTAAATAATTTTTAAGATAACTTTCTTAGTAACGTTAATTTTATTTTTAACGATTTTATGAAATTAACCGAGTAAATTTTGTGCCTTATTATATACGTAGGAGGTTAATTCGTACTTTTTTAATAATGTTTTATTAACTTTAATAATAACTTTTTTAGTAAGCTTTTTAACCGTTTATTATAGTTTAATAATAATGTTAATAAGGTTATTATAATTAATTATGTTATTAATAACGTTAACTTTTTATTTTTTTAAATTAAGGTTTTATATTTAAGTTAAATGTAACTTGTTTAAATATATTAATTTCTTTATTATAATTAAGTTTAAAATGTATTAAAATTTATAATATTACGAGGTTAATAATATAAATTTAATTAATAATTCCTTTTTAAAAGATTTATTTTTACGGTATAAAAAAATAACTTTTATAAATATTTTTTATATTAATTTAATTTTATTATAATTAATAAAATTATTATTACATAGAATATTTTAAAACTTATTAATATTTTATAAAATAATTTTAAATAATTTTAATTAATTTTTTATTTTAAATGTAACTTTTTTTATAACGGTTAATTTATTAATTATTAAATGTATTTTATTAAAAAAATTATTAAAAATAAATAAATTAAAGTAATTAAAATTTATTAAAAAATATAATTTTTTAACGGGTATATTTTAATATTTAATTATTAATATTTAATATTTTTTTAAAACGTTTTAAATAATTTTTTTTTAATTTAAAATTATTTTATTTTATTATTAAATTAAATATATAATTATTATTTTTTTTATTAAAGTTAATATAATTATAATTTTTACCCTTTTTTTTAAATATATTTTTATTAAAATTATTATAAAACTTTTTAAAACTTTTCTTTTTTAAATAATTTTATTAATTTTTATTATTTAATTACGTAATTTTTTTAAAAAAAATAAAAATATTAAAAGATAAAAAATTTATTTTTAATATATTAAAGTTAATTATTTTTATTTTACTTATATTAATTATATGTAATTTAAACGTTTTTAAAAAAAATGTTTTAAAAAATATTTAATATTTTATTTTAATTAAAATATTTATTTTAATTATTTTTTATAACGTTATTTATTTAAAGTTTTTAAACGTGTTAAAATTAATTATTTTAATAATTACCGTTCGAATGTTTTTATTAAAGTTTATTAAAAACATTATAAAAACTTTTTAAATAATAAATTTATTAAATTTAAAATTAAAAAAAATAATAAAAATAATAAAAAATTAAAAGAATAAAAATTTTATTTAAAGTAAAAAAAATTATATATATAATGAATGCGAACTTTTATTATTAATAATTAAAAGTATAATAATTTTATTTTTTAATAAATTCTTTTTTTTTTAATAAAAATATTAATAATTTATTATTAAAATTATATGAAAAATTATTAATGAACGAATTATATTAATTAAAAAAATAAAAATGTTATATATAACGTTATTAAAAAATAACTTATTTATAATAATTAAGTTATTTATTAACTTTTTTATAAATCGTTAAAAATATTTTATAACATGTTAATTATTTTTATAAATAATACTTTTTTTTTTATATTTTTTAAATTAATTAATAAATTTATTTTTTTTATAATTTTTAATTAATTTTAAAATTATTATTTTTAATTTTTTACGCGGTTATTATTTATTATCTTTAATTATATAATTAATTTATTTAATAAAATAATTAATATTAAGTTTTTTTTTATATTATTTAATACGTTTATTAATTAAGCGTTTAATTTTTTAATTTTTATTATATTTATTAATAATTATTAATTTAATTTATAATATTTTTTTTATTAAAGAAATTTTTATTTTATATTAATTTATATAAATGTATTAATGAAATTATAAAATGAATTTTTTAATTAATTAAAAAGTTTAATTCGAACGTTAAAAATGAAATTTTACGAACGATTTTAAAAAAATTTATTTTTAATAATAATTATTTTTTTTTAAATTTACCGGGTAAATAATAATCCTTATATAAACGTAAGTACATTATATCATTTATATTAAAATTAACCGAGGTATAATTATTATTATACCGGTTTTTAATTATAACGGTTATTATATTTATTAAATGTTTAATTTATTAAGTTTTTTTAATTTTAATAATTTTTTTAAAAGTTTCGGATATTTATTTTTTTAATTAATTTTATAAAAAATTTAATATTAAACGCGGTTAAAAACTTAATATTAATTTATTAAAAAACTTATTTATTATAATAATTAATAAATTATTTAAATAATATTATAATTCGGGTAATATTTTAATTTAAAATGTGTTAAAATTAATAACGGTATAAAATCGTATAATTATTTCCATGGTATAATTTTTTTTTTTTAATAATTTATTTATTTAAAAATAATAAATTATATTAAATAATAATAATATTTTTAATAAAGTAAATATTTTTTTTTAAAAATTTAAAATTTATTTAAAATTTTTATTATTAATAATTTAAATAAATAATTTTTAATTTATTATATATAACATTTTAAAAATAATTATAATTTAATTTTTAATAATATACGTTTTATTATTTAATATTAATAATATTTTTTTATTAAACTTATAAAAAATAATAATTAAAACGTTAAATATATTATAATTAAATAAATTTTAATAATTTTTTTTAACATTAATTTTAAATATATTAATTATAATATTAAACGTTATCGTATAATATAATAACGTTAATATTTATAAAAGTATTAATTTTTTTAATAAGGTTTATTTATTTTATTAATTTTCTTTATAAATAAAATAATATTAATAAAATTATTTAATTTTTTAATATTTATAAAAAAAATATATACTTTATAAATCTTTTATTATTTTATTTTTATTAAAATAATATTTATTATTATATATTAACTTTAAAATAAATTAAATATAATTATTTAATATATATAACCTTTTTTTATTTTATAAATTTATATAATAAAATAAATTATTTTTTATTATAAAAAAAGTTATAATTATAATTTTAAAAAGTTTATAAATGTGTTTATTTTTTATAATGTTATTTTAAATATTTAATTTTTTAAAGTTATTACTTTTAAAGTAATTATTTATTTAATTACTTTATGTTTTTTTTAACATTTTAATTTTTTTTAACGTTAATTATTTTTTAACGTGTTTTTTTAAAATCTTATAAACTTTATTATATTTTTTATTTATAATATATTTTATAATAATTTAATTACGAAATTTATTATTTATTATAAATATAATTATAATTTAATTAAATTAATTTTTATTTATTAAATAATATTAAATATTTAAATTTTTTTATATATTATTTAATTTATTAATTATAATTATTACCGTTTTTTTTTTTTTTTATTATAATTATAAATAATTAAAATAAAACGTTAAGTATTATATTTAATAATTTAAATATATAAATAATATTTAATTAAAATTAAAATAAATAATTTATAACGTTAATTAACCGTAAATTAATTTTATTTAAATTTATAATTTTTAACGAAATATAAGTAATTATTTTTTTAATAAACGCGTGGTTTATTAAAATAATAACCGTAAAAAAACTTAATTAAATAAGTTTTTAAATTTTTTAATAAAATTAAATTAACGTTTTTATTTTAACTTTTATAAACTTATATTTTTTTTTTATTTTTATAATTATTTTTAATATAAATAAAATAAATTTAATTAATTTTATAAATATTTTTTTATTAAAAATATTTTTATTATTTTATACGTAATTAAGTTAAAATATTATAACTTTTTATACTTTAAAATATATATTAATTTTAAGGAATAAAAGTTTATTTTTATTATAATGATAAGTAATATATTAATTAATTAAATGTTTTTATAAAGTGTTAAACGTAGTTAATTTTTTTTCGGTTAAAGTAAACTTAACTTCGGTTGTTTTTATTTATTTAACTTATTTAAAAGTGTTAAAAATTAACGTTCTTTTAACTTTTAATTAAATTAATAACGTAATTTTTTAACGTTATAAAGGTTTCGTTTTTAACTTAAACCAAGTTATTTTTTTATGTAATTATTTAATTATTTTTAAATAAATTTCAAAGTTATTTAAAGTATTTAAGAATTGTAATTTTTAAAAGGTAATTATTTAGTTATTAATTTTTAAGATACTTTTTTTATTTATTATATACTTTAATAATTTAATTATAAAGTATTTTATAAAAGACTTTTTAAAATTAATATATATACGCGTTTTATTAAATATATCGAATATTATAATTAAATGTTATAAATGTTTTTTTTTAATAACGTTAAAAATAATAATATTATTAATATAAATTTTAATAAAGTTTTAATAAAAAAAAAATAATTTATTTATAAAACGTTATACGAATGTTAACGAGTTTTAAAACTTTATTAAAGTTATATTAAACTTTTTTAATTTTTTATAATTAATAATAATTATTTAATTACGGTATGTTATAATTATTAATAATTAAAAAAAAAAGTTAAAAGCATTAATTAACGTGAATAACATTTTATTAACCATTGTTTTTATGATATTATTTTATTCCGGTAACGGGTAAACGTTAAATATAATTATTTTATTTAAAAGTTTAAAATTTATTATTATATATTTTTTTTCTTTATCGTTAACTTTTTTTTAAAACGATAAATATTAAACATATTATTAATGTAAGCTTATTTTTTAAAGTCATTTTACCCGTGGCGTGTAATTAATTATATATATTATTAAAAAATAAATAATTTTTTATTTTTAACGGGTAAATTTTAATTAATTTTAATTATTTTTATTAATTATTAATAAAATTAACACGTATTTTTTACTTTTCCAATAAAAAAACGATGTTTTTATTATAAAAAACTTTATATTTATTAAATATTTCTTTAATTTTTTTAATTTTTATTAAGTTATTATTAACGATAATTATATTTTTTTTAAACTTAATAAATAATATATTTTTAAACTTAATAATACCGTAAAAAAAAATATAATAATTAATTTTTAATTTATTTAACGTTTTATTTTTAATTATTTTATTAAATGTAATAAAAAGTTCGTTATTATTTCCGTTTACGGGTGTTTTTTTTATTAAGTTAAAATAAAAATTAATAACATTATTTTCATTATTATTTAAATAAATAATTATAAAAAATTATTTATTTTTAATTATATTTTATTTTTAATAATTAATTACGTTTATTTAATTAATTAATTAATTTTATTCTTTTTTTTAATATTTTTAAATAACATTTACTTTTTTTTTTTTTTTTATTAAAATTAATTAAATTTTATCGTTATATACGATAATTTTTTTAATAATTTATTTATTTAATATAATATTAAATATTATTAAATATATTAAATAAAAATAATACGATTACGTTAATTTATTTTTTTTATTTATTAATTAAAATAAATTAACGTAATTAATTTTTATAAATGTTTTTATTATTAATAAAATAATTATTAAATTTATTAAAGTTATTTTTTAAATTATAAAAATTATTTTAAAATGTTTTAATATTTTTTTTTTTATTTTCATATTAAATATTAATTAAAAATGATAATTTAAACGTTTAAAATTAATTATAACGTTATATTTAATTAAAAAATTAATATTTATTAATATTTTAAATATTAAATTATTAATAATATTAATTATAATTATAAAATAATTATTTATTAATTTATTTTTAATTAATTTTTTAATATAAAAATTAAAATATATTTAAATATTAATTAAAATATTAAAATTAATACTTTTTATTTTAATAAAATTAATTTTAATAAAACGAAAGTTTTTTATTTATTATTTCATTTATTAACGATTAATTAACACGTTTAAATTATTAAAATTATAATAAATAATTATTTTTTCTTTTTTAATATTTAATTTAATAAAAATTTTTAAATAAAAAGTTTTTTTTTTAATTTTATTATTTTAATCGGGTATAAAATTAATTTTAATTATTTAATTATTAATAATTAATAACTTTTCCGGTATTATTATTTATTTAAAAAAAGTAAATTATATAATAATAACTTTTTTAAATAATTTTTATTTTTTTTTTTTAAGTAATGTTTAATTTAATAATTAATTAAAAAAATTATTAAAATAAAAAAAATATAATAATTTTAATATTTTAATGTTAATGTTTTAATGTTTATAATAATTTATAAAGGTTATTTTTTTTTTTAATATGTTTTAAATTTAAATTTTTAAAATAAACGAAAAACCCGTTATTCGAATTATTTTCAATGGCGATATAATTATTTTTATAATTTAATTTAATTTTATTTTCCTTTTCGTTATAATATAAATAATTTTAATTAAAAAATTTATTAATTTTATTATTATTAAAGTCCTCGTGGTTTTAAATTAATTCGTTATTTAAATAATTTTAAATATTATTTTTTTATTATTAACGTTTATTAAAACGTTTATAACGTTTAAACCGTTTATTAACGTTATCCCGAGGCTTGTAATTTTTATTCTAAGGGCGTTAAAATTAAAATCGCACTTTGTTTTAACTAGGTTTATCGCTTGGGGGGCGTTGTTTATCATTCCGGCGGTTATAACTGTTATTTTAATAATTTTAACGTGTTAAGAATTTATTTTCTCGGTTACTTTATTAATTATTATTACCGTTTCTTTTGCCGTTATATCGATTATTAAAATTATTTTATTAATGGTAACTTTTATTTTTTTTAAAGTTAATAATTTAATTAATTTAATTATTATTATTATTATTTTTATTATTATATTATTATTATATAATTATATTATTACTTTTTTAAACGTTATAATTATTTATAAAAACCTTCCGTTTTTTTTTTATTAAAATTAAAAAAACGGATTTTTTAATATTTTCTTTAAGTTCGTTTATTAACGTTTATAACGTTAAATTTAACGTTTAATATAATTTAATTATTAATTAAAAATTTATAATTTTTCTTTACGTTTTAACGTAAATAAATAATTAATTAATAAAACGAAATATTAAAACGTTATTTTTAATATTTATTTTAATATATTTAACTTTAATTAATTAAATATTTACTTCGTGTTTTTTAATACCGAATTATTTAACGACTTTATTTAATAATTTTTTAAAATTACTTTTTAATTTAACTTTTTTAATTTTATTTATTTATTATTTTTATTAAATTAAAACATTATTTTATAATAATTTAATAATGTTTTTTTTAATATATTATTCGCGAACGTATTAATTATTTATTAACTTTTTAACTTTAATTTTTTAAAAATATATATTATTATAATAAATAAATTTATTATTATAAAATATTTTATTATTATTATTTTTAAAGTTATTTTTATTATTTTACGGTTAAAAAATTTTAATATTAATAATTATCCACGTATTTTTCATTATAAAGTTTTTTAAAATAAATGTTTTTTTTATTATAATAAGTTTTTTTATAACGTTAATCCGATCCATTATTTTTTTTAACGTAAAAATTAATAAATTAATTAATTTAATTATTAAATTTTTTTTATTTTTTCTTTTAAATTATATTATTAAAATATTAATATTAACGTTTAAAACGTTTAAAATAATTTTATTAATTTTAATATAATTATTATTAAATTTAATAAATTTATTTTTTTTTTTTATTTTTTTTTTAAAAATAACGTTAATATTATTAACGTTTTTAGCTTTAATTTTAAGCTTAAAAAACTAAGTTTCGGTTAATTATCGTTTAATTTTTAATTATTTTTATTTTTTTAATAATAATTTAATTATTAATAAAGTTATTTTCGGTTATTTAAATTACGAAATTAATGTTTCGATTAAAATTTTTAAGGTTTTTAAATTTAAAGTTTTATTTAATTTTAAATTACGGATAAATTATAAGAAACTTTTTTTATTTATTTTTTTTATTATACTTTTAATAAATTTTTAATAATTTTTTAAATATTTTTTATTATATATTTTTTTTAAAAATGATATAATAATATTTATAATTAAATATTTAAAAAAATTATCGGCTATTTTTTTAAGTTTTACGAATGTTTTAAAATTATTAAAAATTTTTTTTTTTTTATTTAATTTTAAAAATTTATCTTCGTTTAAAATAAAGTTAATTTTTTTAATAATAAAAAAGTTTTTTTTTTAAAAATTTATAAAGTTAATAATAATAAATAACATTTATTAAATATTACCCGTACTTTTTTAAAATAATTTTTAAAATGCTTAAAAAATTAATATAATTATTAAATTATAAAAAAATTTATTATTTTACTTATTAATAAAATCGAATTAATAATTTTATTAATTTAAAATTAATTTTTATAACTCCTTTTTTTTTATTAAAATCAATTTATAATTATTATATAATAATAACTTATTAATTCGATTTAAATAATAAATAATAAATATTAAAATTCGTAAACTTTTATTAAATATAATTAAAGGTACGGCCGTAAACCGTACGAATAAACACTTTAATAATTATTAAAATAAGTTTATAAAATGTATATTATTAAAAAATAAAAGTTAATTATAATTATAAAATCGTGAAATTATAAAATATAAATTTATAAAACCTATTAAAATAACGTTAAATTAAATTAAGTTTAAACTTTAATAAATATAATTAAAATTATTAATTAAAAACATTTAATAAATTTTATCATTTATTTAATTAAATTAAATTTTATTAAAAAAATTTAAAAATAATTAATATCCGTATTTATTATAATGATTTTTATAAATAAAAGTTTATTAAAAATAAATTTATAAATTATTAATTAATTATTAAAAGATTTTTTTAAAGAAATAAAATAAAACTTTTTAACCGGATTAAATATATTAATATAAGTATTACTTTTAAATATTTTTAAAAAAAAATAAAACTTAAAATTAATTATATTAAATTTAATAATTTATAATAAAAAAAAGTATTTTATAAAAATAAATAATAATTTAATGGGATTAATAATTATTTATATAATAAAGAAATATAATAATATAAATTAAAATAAATTTATATTTAATTAATAAAAGTTTTTAATTAATATAAATATTTTATATATAAATATATTTAATAATAAAAAAAATATTATATTAAAAATTAATAACGTTAATAATATTTAATTAACCTTTAATATAATTATTTTAAATAAATTATATTAAAAAAGTTTAAAATAAAATAAAATATATTTAAATTTATATTTTTTTTTATTAATAATAATAATAAA
>MU403331.1:0-12541 GCA_022695765.1 Annulohypoxylon moriforme | reverse complement strand
ATTATATTTTTTTATATAATAATAATAAATTTTATTATTAAATTATTAAAATTATTAATTATTAATATAATATAATATATTAAAAATTATAATAAGTTAAATATATTATTTATAATAATAAATAAATTTATTAAAAGATATATACTTATTTTAAAATATATAATATATATAATAAAAGAATAAATAATATAATTATATAAGTTATTTTTATTAATAAAATAAAGTTTTTTAATAAAAATAATTTCGGATAAAAATATAAAATTTATATTAAAATTTTAATAAACTTTATAAAGAAAGTAAGAAATTTTATTAAGAATATTTATAATATTTTATTTATAAATTAATAATTAAAGTAAAAAATATAATTAAAATATAAAAATTATTTAAAAATCATTTCAGTTATATAATATAATTTTAATAATATTAAATCTTTAATTTTAAGTAAATTCTTAAATAAAGTAATGTATAATTTTAAATTAAAATCATTATTATTTATTTTAAAAATATTATTTAAATTAATAAATTTTAAAATATAAAAAGATTTATATTAATAAAAAATATAAGTAATAATAAAATATATAACGAATAATGTAAAAATAAAATATAATAAAAAATAAAATCTTAAGTAATTTAATATTAATAAAAAAATATTTTTATAATTATATAAAAAATATTATTTATTAAATAAATCTTTTAAAAAATGATTATAATAAAAAATAAAATTATTCGTAGTAATAAAAAAAAATGGAAGATTTAATATATAAATTTAATTTTTTAAAAGTATAAAAAATATATTAAATAATGTTTATAATGTAATTATTTTTTATATTAAGTATTTAAAATTTTTATAAATAAAAGAAATTAAAATTAAGGTAAGTATAAATTAAAAATAATATTAAAAAATATATTTTATATAAAATAAAAAAATTATTAATAAAACGAGTTAATACTTAAAATGAAAAACTTATTTTAAAATATTTAATAAAATGGTTTAAATATGGATTAAAAAATAATAAATGGTATATTAAAATATTATTAATGTAAAATATAAAAGAGTTAATTAATAAATTTAATTTAAGTTATAAGTTAAATTTAAAAGAATTAAAAATTAAAAAAGTAAAAAAAAATAAATATAATAATATAAAATAAATAATAAAATAAATATTTATAATAACGGATTAAAGAAAAATTATTTAAATTATTTTAAAAATCAATATTTTTATATATATCTTAATTAAAAAAAAAAGAAAAAATGATTTTATAAAAAAATATATATTTTTTAAAAAACATATTAATTTATATATTTTATAAGTTAAATATTTTAATATTATACTTTATTTTTTAATTTTTTTAAGAAAAATATATTTTTTTAATTTTTCTATTAAATTTTATTTAATTTATATATTTATTTTTTAATAATTTAATAAAATTAATTATATTATAAAATTATTTCTTTTAATTATTAAATTATTTTTTTAATTTATAAACTTATTTATTCAATGATTTAATATATTTTTTAAATTATTATTTAAGTAAGTTATTTTTTATAAAAACGATTTTATTTTTTTATTAAAACATTTATTATTATTTTATAAAAACTTTTTTATTATTTTATTAAAACATTTAATATTATTTTATAAATTAATTAAAATATATTTATTATTATTTTATAAAAACTTTTTTATTATTTTATTGAAATATTTAATATTATTTTATAAATTAATTAAAACATTTATTATTATTTTATAAAAATAATTTTATTATTTTATTAAAATATTTATTATTAAAAGATTTTTTATAATTAAATAAATACATTAAATCATTTATAAAGAATATTTTATTATTTTATTAAAATTATTTATTATAACATTTATAAATTATAACCATAAAGGATTATTAAAAGTGAAATATATAAAATATAACTTTTTATTAAAAATTAAAAAATTTAATTTAAATTTATTAAAAAGGATTAAGTTTAAAAATTTCTACAAAAATAAAAATAAAAAAAATATTAATATAATAATAATAAGTATAATAATAATAATTATAATTTTATAATAAATATTAAAACTTTTAAAAAATATTAAATAAAAATATTATTATAATATTTAATTTATTTTTATTTAAATATACGTTAAGTTATTTATTATTTTAAATTAAAAATTTATATCGATAAAAAATAAAAACTATTAATTATTTTAAACTTTATAAAAAAATATTTAAAGATTCTTAAAAAAATAAATTTACTTATACCAAATCTTAACACTTTAAAAGTTATCCGCATATATAATAATTTTAAAAAAAATAATTTTAATTCTTTTTTAATAATTATAAAAAAAAATATAATAACCATAAGATTAATATAAATAATAATACACTTATAAAATAAAATTATCTTAAACATTTAAATTTCTTTTATTAAATATTAAAGAAATAAATTAAATAAAAATAATAATAAAATAAATAAAAATAATAATAAAAATAAATTTATTAATTTTAATATTAATAAAACAAGTTTAATTATTATAAAAAAATTTAAATAATTTAATAAAAGAAAATTTATATAAGAAAAAAAACTTAAAAACTTAATCTTATAATAAATACATAAATTAAATAATTAAATAAATAAAGTAATTAACTTTTTAAAAGAATAAATATTATAATTATAATTATTAACTTTAATTAAATAAAAAAAAACTATTTTAAAATTACCAGCTAAACAACGTATTATCCGTAATTAAAAATAAAAACATTTTTACTTTTTTTAAAAAACGGATATATAATAACTTTAATATAATAATTTTATTATAACTTTATTATAACTTTATTATAACTTTTAAATAACTTAAATAAATATATATAATAATTATAAATAATAAATAATAAAATAACTTTATATTAAACAACCACTTTACTATTAATAATATAAATAATAATAATAATAATAAAATTTATATTTAAAATAATAAAAATAAAAATAAAAATAAAAATGAATAAATAAATAAAAATAAAAATAAATAAAAACTTTTTTTAATTAAATAATTTTATTATTAATCTTTAATTATTTAAATATTTAATTTATAAATTTTAAATAATTATTATAATAATAATTATTAATTTAAAAAATATTTAAATTAATAATAATTAAACTAATATTAATTATATTATTTAAATTAATATAAATTTTAATAATATTATTATAATTATAAAATATAAAAAAACAATAAATAATAAAATATTATTATATTTTACTTTATTTAAAATTAATAATAAATAAAAATAAATAATCAAAACCTTATTATTAAATATAATTTTATTATATAAACTTAAAAAAAAATTTATTAACTTTAATAATAAAAATTTTAAAATATTTAATATATTTTATTTAATAAAATTTTATTAAAATAAATTTATTTTAATTTTATTATTTAAAAAAGTATTTATTATATTTATAAATTTTATTAATTTTAATTATATTAAATAAACATTTCTTTATAAAATATTTATCCTTATTTATAATAATAATAATAATTTACTTAATAATATTATAAAATTCTTAAAATAATTATTAATTTTAATTAATGATTTTAAGAATTATTTACTTTATATATATATATATATAAAATAAATATTTTTCTTAAAATAAAAAAAATATTAATAAAAGTTTACTTTTATTAAGTTATAATTTATAAATAAGTAAAGTTATGTTTATATAAATTTACTTTAAAAACGGTAAAAATTTAAATAAAAAAAATATCACTTTTTAATATCGTTATAAAAATAATATTTTTTAATTTAATTACTTTAATAAAAAATTATTTATTATTTAATATTATTAAAGATTTATATATAAACTTAATTAAATTTATAAATTTTTTAAAAGAAATATATTAATTATATTTATAATTTAAATTAATATATATTAATAATAATTATTATTTATATTTTTTATTTAAAGTTATTATATTTTTTAATAATTAAATTTATTATTATTATATAATTTTTAATTATTATTATTATAAAATTAATAATAATTTTAATAATATAATAAATTTTTATATTAAGTATATATATAATTTTAATTAAAATATATATATAAATTTTTATATTTATAAAAGTAAAAAAGTTTTAATATTATAAATTTAAGAATATATTTCTTTTAATTAAAATAACTTTTAAATTATTAATATAACTTTTATTTTAAAACAAAGGATTTTAAAACTTATATTATTATTTATTATATTATATATCCTTAAAATAAACGTTTTTAATAATAATATTATATATTATAATTATTATTAAAAAAAAACCTTTAATAATTTAAATGCTTTTATATTATTAATATTTCTTTATTAATAATTTTTAATAAATAATTTTTATAAGTAACTTAAAAAAAATAAATTAATATTAAAATATAAAAATTAAAAACTTTATAATTTTTATATAAATAAATATTTTTTTATATATTAAATAATCGTTTTTAATAAAAATATCATTAATAAAAAAATAATTATTATATTAAAAGTTATTCCACTTTATTATATTTATATAATTTATATTAAACTAAAACTTATATAATATAATAAAGAAAAATTTAAAACTTAATAAAATTAATAATATTTTAATAATAAATTAATTATATTATTTTTATTTATTATTTTTATTAATAAGTTTAATATATTTTATAATTTATATTAATTTTTAATAAGATTTTATATAATTTTTATTAAATTATATAAAAAAGATTAGTTTTATTAAAATAATATAATATTAATAATATTTAATTTATATAATTTTAATTTAAAAAATATTGTAAAAGGATTTAATACTTTTATTAATTTTAATAATAATATTAAAATAACTATTAAAAATAAAAATATCTTAATATATAAGTTTATAATATATTTTATAAGAAATATATTATAATAAATTAAAAATAATAATTTTAAAAGATTATAAGTTTAAAGATTTTATTATTATTATTATATTATATTTAATTATAAATTAATATAATTAATAATTATATTTAATTTTAATATTATCATATATAATTAATTATATTATTAAGTTAAATAAATATAATAAATAATGGATTTATATAAAAATTTAATTATAAAAAAAATATATAATATTTAATAAAATATAATAAACTTATTTTTATTATTTAAATTTATTTTATTATTATTAAATTTAATATTTATATATCCATTTAATTTAACACATTTTAAATATAATAAATTATTTAATTTTATATATTTATTATTATATAATAATATATTAATGTTTTTAATAATAACTTTATATATATAAAAATTATATATTTAATTATTTCCATTTAATTTATAATAATTATAATTTTTAAAATATTATTTAATTAATTATAATATATCTTTTCATGCCGTTTAATTAAGTATTATATTAATATTTTTTTAAAATTAATTAAAACTTTATTATATTAAATTTAATTTTATTAAAAAAATAAAAAAATATAATAATTTAATATATATAATTATTATAAAAAATAATGCGGTTTTAATGAAAAATAAAGTATTAAAAGTTAATTAAATTAATATAAAGTTAATAATTTATAAAAAAAAAATTATTTAATTAATTTTATATATTTATAATAAAAGTTATAAAATTTAATAAAAAAAAATATTAATTAAATTAATTATTATTAAAATTAAAGGATTTTAAAAATAAAATATATAATCATATTAACTTATAATAAATTTCTTTACCATTAACTTTAATAATAACCTTAATAAAATATTTATATAATATATAAATAATATATTATAATTAAATATTTATACTATTATTTATTATTTTATATATATAAAAAAATATAATTTAATAATAAATTATAATATATTAATTAATAAAAACTTTTATTAATATATACTTTTTTATTATTTATTTAAATTATTAACATAAATTAAATATTAAAAAATAAAAATCCTTAAAATAAATTATTAAAACGTTAAATATATTTTTTTAAAAAAATATAATACTTAATTTATAATTTATTTTATATTTTAAAACATTTTTTTAAATAAAAACCTTAAATTTATAAATAATTTATAAAAAATATATAAACATTATTTTAATTTATTATAAAAGATTTTTTTACAATTTAATTAAAATGATTTAATAAATAAAAAAATAAAGTTAATTAATATAAAATTAAATATTAATATATTTATTATTAATTATATATTTAATAAAAAAATTTAATATTAAAAATACTTAATATATTTTAAAAAAAGTAAATCTTTATTAATTATAAAATTTTTTTTATTAAATTTATTATTAACTTTTAACATATATATTTATAATAATATAAATTCTTAATATATTATCTTATAAATTAAAAATATAAAATAATATTATAATAATCTTATAAATTTATATTTAAAAACTTATATATGTTTATTATTTTATATTAATATAAAATAAAATTAACTTTAAAATAAAATATATTTATTATTAAAGTAATAAAAAAATAATTCATTTTTAATTAAAATAATTATATTTAATATTATAATAAAATTTTTATTTAAATTAATTATATTTTTATATTTAATATATATAATAAACATTATATATTTATTATTATTATATTTATATAATAAATTAAAATTTATAATTATTTTTTAAACTTAAAGGTTTTAAAAGAATTAAATAAAAAAACTAAAAATTATTAATATTTTAATAATTAAAATATTTAAATTATTAATAAATATTTAATTATTTATAATATAAATTAATATAAAATTATATATTTTAATACTTAATAAATATAATTAAGTATTTACTTAATAATAATTTAAATATAATAAATAATTATACTTAAATATTTATTTAAGAAATAAATATAAAAATAATTAAAAAATAAAAAAAAATTTTATTAAAGTAAATATTATATTTTTATTTAAGTATTTAATATTTATAAATAAATAACAAATAATAAGTAAAATATAAATAATTAAATATTAAAAGAATTAATATATTTTTTAAAAATTAAAAAAAAAAGGGATAACTTTATATAAGGAATTTAAAAAATATTTATTTATTTATTTATATATAATATATAAATATACGAATAAATAAAATATATAAATACATAAGTTATACTTAAATATTTAACTTTTAAATTTTATTTTTATTAATATTAATAATTTTTTTAAAAGTAATAACATGGTATTTTATATAAGTACTTAATATTTTTATAATTATTATTAATAACTTTATATAAATATTTAATGTTATTATTAATAATTTTATATAAATATTTAATGTTATTATTAATAACTTTATATAAATATAAAGTATTTAAATAAATATTTAATAAAAAAGTTAAATTTTTATTTTTAATTATTTATTTACCTCCATTTTAATTTTTATTATATTTAAATATAATAATTAAAGTTTATTTTAAATTTTAAAAGCTTTTAAATTATAAATAATATTATTAAAATTTAAATTATTAAAATATCACGATAATATAAATTTTATATTTAATTTAAAGTTACGTTATATTTTATTAAAGTTTAAACTATTAAAATATTATAATAATTTAAATAACGTTTAATTTAAAGTTACGTTATATTTTATTAAAGTTTAAGTTATTAAAGTATTATAATAATTTAAACTTTATATTTAATTTAAAAATATATTATAATTTATTAAATTTTATATTATTAAAATATAAATCTATTAAATTAAGTTTAAAATAAATTATAATATTATATTTAAACATTATAAGTTATAAAGTTTTATTATTATTTTTATTAATAACTAATAAGGTTTAATTAAAACTTTTTTTTTAATATTTTAAAATAATATTAAAGTAAAGATTAAATATATTTATTAATAAATATAAATATATATTTACTTATTTATTTTAAAATTAAAATTATTTTAATTAAATATTTAAAGTAATTAATTAAAAAATAAATATTATAATAAGAATATTTTTAATTAAATTAATATTAATATTTAAAAAAATATTATAAAAAAATAATTTTAATAATTATTTTATTACTTAATGTTATAAAATATATATAATAAAAAAAAATTAATATAAATTAAAATATATTTAATTAATAAAAATAATTTTAAATTAAAATATTTTAAGTTAAAATATATTTAATTAATATAAATGATTTTAAAGCGGGAAATATTATAATTAAAAGAATATTTTAAATAAAAACCATTTTATAAGTTATAAAATAATTTTATTTATAAAAATAATAAAAATTAAAGTTTTTTATTTTAAGGAATAAAATAATTTAAAATAAAATAAAATAAATTTAACTTATAAAAAATAAAAATAAATAATATAATAAAATAATTTTAAAAAATAAAATAAAAAGTTTTAATTATTATTATTTTTATAAATAAAATATTTTTAAATAATTTAAAATAATTTTTATTAATAAAGTATTACCGTTATAATAAATTAAATAAAATTTAATAAAAAAATTAAAAAAATATATTAATGCGAGCTTATTAAAAACTTAAAAAAAGAAAAATAATAAAAGTTAAGGAAGTGGCCCGTATATAAGTTTAAATTAAATAAAATATTTTTCTAAAATATTATTTTAAGTTTATTTTACGTTAAAACTTAAAATCGATTATAAATTATATAACTTTTTACATACATTTTATACCGCCGCATTATATATTTTTCTTAAAAAAATTAAAAAAATAAAATATAATATTAAAATATTTATTATTTTAAATAAAAAATATTTAATTTATAAAATATATAAATTAATATATTTTTTTTTAAAAAAATACGTATTTTTTTATAAAATTATTTTTTTTAATTAAAATATATATAAAAATATTAATTTTTAAAATAATTTAAATAATTTTTCTTTAATTTATTATTATAAATATATATTTTATTATTTATTTTATATTATTATATTTATTTTTTTTTTAATTTTTAATTTTTTTAAATTTAATTTATAATTTAAATTAAACTTATTAATTAATTTTTTTATATTTTATATTAATAATATTTTAATATATTATTTATTATTTTTTAATTTATATTTAAATTATTTTATTAAATATTTTAAAATAAATTTTTTATTTTAAATATTAATGTCACAGTGAAAAATAATTCTAATCGCGGCGTAAGGGTCGCGTTATATAGATAAGATGTCCCGAATAATATTAAGTTTAAAAAAAAAAAGATTTCCTTTTTTAAACGTAAATTTAAAAGTTTTATTTATATCTTATTAGTTTTTTTATTAATTTTATAATATATGATCCTTTTAAAGTGGTTTAAGTTTTATTTTTTTAAAAGGTTTAAACTTTAATTAAATTATATAAATTATTTAATATTTAATTACATAAGCCCGTTTAAATTAAACATAGTTTAAATTATAATAATTAATATATTTTATTAATAATTTTTTTATTTTATATAAAATATATTTTTTAATATTATTTTTAATTTATATTTATTTTAATTTTAATTTTTTTTATAAAGGCACGTCAAAGTATAAAGATCGTAGAATTATTATTTTATTTAAAGTTATTTATTTTATTATATACATGTAAATTAAAGTTTTATAATGTAAATTATATATGATTATATAATGATTACGTGGTAATAAAAACCTTTATAATGGACTTTTATAATTACTTTTTAATAAAAAAAAAAATAATGTTTTATTATTTCTTTAAAAGGTTTAAAATTATTTTATGGTTAAAGTGTTAAGTTTTAAGTTAATATTACCTTTGATAATTTTATTAAGCTTAGTATTAATTACATTTAATTTTTTATTAATGTTTTTTTATATTTTATCGAACTTTATTATATATTATTTAATATAAAATAAATTTATATTAAAGTTATTTATTATTAATGTGTTTAAATGAGTTATTTATTTTACATTAAGTATTTTAAAAGCATCCGTTTTTTAATATAATTTTATTTAAAATAAAAGTAAAATATAACATTCTAAAGATTACATAAGTTATATTAATTTTATTTTTTATAATTTTTTATTAAATTTTACAAGTATATGTTTAATTTTAAAGGTTATATTTCTTATAAGTTTTATAATTTTAAATAAATTAAAATTAAATAAAATTAATTTATAATTATTAAATAATTTATTTAAATTCCATTTATATTTATCTTTAAATTTAATATAAACTTTAATTTATTTTATAACGTTTTAATAAATTTAATAAATAAATTAATATTAATTTTTAATTATATAAAAAAATAAGTATATAATTTTTTTATAATTAAATTAAAATTTTATTATATTAATATATATAATTATTTCATAATAATTTTTAATTAATTTAATATTTTTAAAAACTTTTATTTTATTTATTTTAAAACTATTTTTTATAATTAATTTATATTAGTTTTATATTATGTTATTATTTCATTTTTAAATTAAATTAATTATTATTTTAATATTTATATTTTAACCTTCGTTATTTTTAATAATATAATATATTTCCATTAAAGGATTAACTTAATAATTTCTTTAATTTTAATTATTAAAAAATATTTTATTATATGTTATTAATATATTATTAATTAATGATAAATATATAAATTAAATATACTTAATTAATTAATAAAATTAATATAATTAAATATATAATTAATTAATAATATTATTATTATTAAATATAAAGTTATATATATAAACGATTAATAAAATTAATATAATTAATTAATTAATAATTAATTAAATATTAAACTTATATAATAATTTATAAAAGTTTTTTATTATTATAAGAAAAGAAAATTTATTAAAAAAATATTTTTATTAAAAAAAAATATTTATATTAATAAATATATTTATTTAAGTAATTAAGTGATAAAATTTTAAAAATTAATAATAAAATTTTCGTTTAAAATATTTTTATTTAAAATATTAATTATTTTTTCTTTTTTTTTTTGTTATTTTTTAAATATTTTTTTTAAAAGAATTTAAACTTTAAACTTAACTTTTTTTTTTATTATTTAATTTATTATTAATTTAATTTGCTTTTATTTAAGGTTAAATTATTTAATTTATAATTCATTTAATATTATTAAGTGTTTAATATTAAATTCGTTTAATAATTACATAATATTTTATGTTAATAATTTACGTAAGTACCATGTATTATATGTTTTTAAATAATTTTTTTAATGAATTAAATATTTAAGTATTAATTTTTTACTTTATTTATTTACTCGTTTTTTCATTAAATGGTTAATTTTATATAAAACTTATTTATTAATATTTTTTTTTATAATTATCTTTTTTAATTAAAGTTTCTTTTATTAATAAAGGTTAATTTTTTAAGGAATTTTAAATAATTATATAATTAATATTATTTTATATATTTTTTAATTATTTAAAATATTTAATTAATATGCGAGATTATTAATTTATTTTTTAACGGTTAATAGATTTATTTTTTAAATATTTTATTTTTTTAATTTATTTTTTAATAATTTATAACTTTTATATAACTTTAAATAAATTAAATCACTTTTATAAAATATAATATTTTTATATTTAACGTTATATTAAATTTTATTTTACGCGGTTATAAAATTTATTATTATTTTAATTTCGTATTAATACGTTTTTCGTAAAATATTAATATTTATAATATTATTTAATACTTTTAAACTTAAAAAAATTAATTTTAATTTAAAATTTATTATTATTTTATTTAAATTTTTTCTTAATATAAAAGATTTATTATTATTAATATTATATTAAAATGTTAATATTAATTTTAATTATGTTATATTTATTAAAAAATAATAAAATTTTAACGTTAATTTTATTTTTTAATTTTTTTTTTAATTAATTATTAATTTATAAATAATAACTCGTAAACATCGTTAAAAAAATACTTATTTATATAAAAATAATTTATTAAAATTTAAAAATAAACTTCGGATTTTAATTTAATATTATTTTTTTAAATACTTTTTAATCGTATAATATAAATAATTATAGTATTAATTTTACTTACTTTTTTATTATATATTTTATATTTTTTAATAATAAAATAACTTTTTTTAAATATTTATATATAATTATTATTATATTATCGAAATTATCGTAATTATAAATTAATTATAATATATTTTTAAATAAAATTTTAAGTAAACTTATAATAAAATCTTATATTATTATATAATATAATTATAAAAAAGAATTAATAAAAAGTAATTCATTATATAATTTAAATTAATTAATTTTATTTTTTTAATATTTCGAACATTATTTATTATATTATTATATTTTTTAAATTATCTTTTAAAGTTATATTCTTTATAACTTATATAATATTTTAATTAATTTAAAATAATATTTTTCGTTATAAATTAAAATTAAAATATCTTTAATATAATTTAATAAAATTATTAAATTTCTTTAATTAATATAAATAACATAATATAATAATTTATTAATTAACTTATAATAATATTATTTTATTATATTTTTATTTTATTTTTTTATTTTTATTAATATTTTTTTTAATTTTT
>MU403330.1:0-12617 GCA_022695765.1 Annulohypoxylon moriforme | reverse complement strand
CGTACGAATAAGGTTTTGAATAAGAACAGGTACTAGGGCCAATACTGCGATCTGTATGGCTGAAAAGGTAAGCGTTCTATACCGCTTTCGGACGACCGCGGCGGGGCGGCCATACTGCGGACGACGCTAACTCCGGCCCATACTGCGGATTTAACATTGCTTTAATATATAACGTATTTACTTATTTATTTATTTACTTATTCATTTTATTTTAATTAACTTATATAAATATTTAATGAAAATGTTTTACTTAAAAAAAATTATTAAAAAATAAATATTTAAATATTTATTTATAATTTATTTTTAATATAATAATTATATATAAAAAATTATTATAAAATAAAAAATTTATTAAAAAAATTAAACATTTATTATAAAATTAATTATTTAAATATTTTCTTTATTTTTAACTTTATTATTTAAATATATAAATTTATTATTTTATTAATTTATAATTTATAAATTATAAGTTATAATATATATTATAAATTATATATTTATAAATTTACGTATATATATTTATATTAATAAACTTAATATTATAAAATATTAATAAAAATATTAAATATTATTAATATATAAATAATATATATATATATATAAAAAAATCTTAAGTTTTTTTAAAAATAATATTTTTATATTTAATATATTAAAATAATATTTATAACGTACATTTATTTTAATATAATATATATAAGTTTTAAATAAAAATAAAAAAATAAAATTAAAATCTTTTTTAAATAAAATGTTTTAAAAGTAAAAAATAATAAATTATAATATTATAAATTTTATTATTATAATATTTTAATTTATTAATTATAAAAATAAACTTTTTATTAAAAAATTATTATTTAAATACTTAAATATTTTAAACTTTTTAATAATTATTTAACTTTTTTTTAATAATTATTTAACTTTTTTTTTAATAATTATTTTAAAGATTTAATTATTATTTAAAAGTAAATATTTAAATATTTTTATAATTATTTTTATTTTTTTTTAAAAAAATTTTAAATATTTAAATAAATAAATAAATAAATAAATAAATAAATATATAAATATTATATTTAATATATATTATTTTAATAATAATTTTTTAATTATATTTAAATATTAATATTAAAAGTTCCTTATTAAATTTATTAAATTTAAATTTTAAAACTTTATTTTATTTTTATTTTTACTTTTAAAATATTATTATTTTTTTATATTTTTTTTATTTTTTTTAATTTTAACTTTTATTATTTTTATTAAAATATTTTTTTTAATTATTATTTTTTAAGTTTAATATATAAACCATTTATTTATTTATTTAATATTTTATATTTATTATATATATATTATTATAAAAATATATTTATTTATATAATATAATAAATTAATAATAATATAATTTACTGTTTTTAATTTTAATTTTAAAAGTAAAATAATATAAAATAATAATATATTAATTATTTATTTAATATTAAACGTTTAATATTAATTTATTTATTTTATATTTAATTTATTTTTATTTTTATTTTTATTATAAGAAAAATATATAATTTAAATAATAAAAATAAAATGTGATTTAATAAAATATAATTATCCGGTGTTAAAAATAATATATATAATAAAGTAAATAATAATAATAATAATAATTATTTTAATAATAATAATAATAATAATAATTAATTTATTAATAATAACGATAATAATTAATTAATTAATTATAATAATAATAATTACTTTATTAATAATAATAATAATATAATTAATAAAAAAAAACTTAAAAAAAACTTTTTTAAATTATAAAAAAAATTAACCGCGTTTTAAAAATTTAATATATTTAAAAAAAAACATTAAAAATAATAAAAAAAAGTAAAGAATATTTTAACTTAAAAAATAAATATTTGTAATTATTTTTATTATTAAATTAAAAAAATATTATTAAAATAAGAGAAATATTAGTCGCGCAGTACCAAGGTCCTTATCTCCGCGCGCAGTATGCGGAAAAAGTCCGTGCGCGCTCTCGAACGGTACCCTTTTCGTCCCTGTAGCTCTCAAGACAGCGTTTTACCTTGAATCAATTACTACGCTTTCAATACAGCTCCAAATCTTTAATAATTACAATTAATAGAAAGCGCCTGACGAGCTCAATTGATTGATTCTGGTTGCACGCCTTCAAACCCAGGTTTGATCGATCTACTGCAAGATCAATTGCGAGTCAAATCAGGATCGCCAGGTCCAGCTGGCAAGAGCCTCAAGTAGAACCAGTTTTGTTTCAATCAAAACAACCTGAAATAAAATCGTAAAAATCAGTCTTTACAGCAGTTGAATCGCTAGATCGAGAGCTTTCGAGATATCCAGGTTTCAGGAATCAGGTACGTAAACTGATCGTAGAATCAGTGGTTGAAAAGTCAGGTATACGGGCGTTGAAAGGATCTTGGACTTGTTCGAAAAGTGTACAAGTTCAATTGGCGCGAAACAATAGGAGTACTTACTTTTGTATGGGGATTTGTATGGAGATCGAGGTATCTGGGTTGGTGGGGTAAAAAATATACCTTTCGAATCAGCGCACGGCCCTTTTTCACATACTGCGCGCGGAGATAAGGCGGGGCATACTGCGCGGCTAGTATTTCTTTAAAATAATTAATAAAAATAATTATATTATATTTAAGTAAATATTTAAACACGGTAAAAATAAATTATTAAATAAAATTTAAATTAAAATTATTAAAATAAAAATTATTTATAAAATACGTAAATATTTTCTCGTTTTTTATATTTATAAAATTATTTTTTAAATAAATATAAATATAATACTATATATAAATATTTTTTTAAAAAATTTTAATAAATTTTAAATATATATTAATAAAAAATTTATAAATTTAAAATATAAAGTTTTATATAAATAATTTTATATAAATATTTTATATTTATTTATTTATTTATATATATTAATAATTTTAAAAATTATATATATAAGTTTATTAAAAATTATTTTATAAAATTAAATATAAATTTTAATATTAATAAAAATTATAAAGTTTTATTTAATTAATTTAAAATTAAAATAAATTTAAATATATTTAAAAATATTTATAACTTTAATATTTATTAAATTTTAAATTAAAATAAAATATTTAATAATAAAAAAAACCTACCGTTTTAATTTTTAAAATAAATAATTATGATATTTTTAATTATTATAATATATATTATTAAAATAAAAATTAAATTAAACTTAAACGTTAAATAAAATATAAAATTAAATAAAAAAAACTTAGAAAATAAATTTAATTAAATAAAATATTTATATTAAATTATTTATAAAATTTATTTTATTACTTTTATTTAAAAAAGTAAAACTTAAAATTTTTTTATAAATTAATTTTTATAAAGTTTAAGTTAATAAAAAACTTAAAAAAATAAATAAAAAGAAAATTAAAATTATATTTATAATTTTAAAAATTAACGATAATAATATTCCGTTTTTTTAAAATATATTAAAATTTAATAATATACGTAATAAATTTAATAAAAAAAAACTTTAACTTTTTATTAATTTTATATATTATTATTTTTAAATATAATATAAAAGAAATTTTATAAATTATTAATTTAAATTTTTTATTACGTTTATATATTTTTATTTTTTAAAAAAATATATAAAAAACTTTAAAAATAAATATTTATAAGTTTTTATTTAATTTATTTATTATTTAAATTTTAATTAAATATAATAAATAATAAATATAAAAAATAAAAATTATTATTTTTTATTATAATTTTTATATTATTATTTTTTTAAATAATATATAAAAAAGTAATATTAAATTTATAATATAAACCGGAGTTAACGTTATTCGTAATATAACCGTTTTATTACGTTTATCCGAAAACGGTATAAAATATTTATTTTTTTAATTATATAAATTATAATATTAACTTTAATATTTATTTTTATTTAAAACTTTACGTGAAATTATTTTATATTAAAATAATAAAAAAGCCCGAGTTTTATTTACTTTTAAAATTATTATTAAGTTTTTTTTTTTTAATTTCCGTGGTTTTATTTTTCGGTTTATTTTATTTACTTTATTATAAAACCTTTCCGACTTTAATAAATTATTTTATAACTTAAAAAAGTAAAATTTATTCTTAAGAAAAAATATAAATCGTAAAACGTATTATATTAAAATTTATTAAATTTAAATAAATATAATTATTATTTTTTAATTAAAACATATTATCTTTAAAAAAAGTTAATATAAAAACCCGTATAAAACTCGGATATTTATATATATTATTATATTTTTTATTTTAATTTTAATTAATTATTTTTTATTTAATATAATTTTAAACTTTTTATAATTATATTTAATTAAAAACTTTTTATTATATAATATTTTTATTTTAATTATAATTTTTAAAACTTCGATTTAACCGTATTATTTAAATTTAAAACTTTTTATTTATTTTTAATTAATTTTTTTAGTTTTAACTTATTTTACGTTTATATTTTAATAATATTTTAAATTTAATTTTAAATAACTTTTTTAAATAAAAAATTAAAAATTTATAATTTAAATTTAAAATATTAAAAAATTAAAAGTTTTTAATTAATAATAATTATAAAAAATTTAAAGTTATATTAAGTAAAAAATAATTAATCGAAAATAAAATAAAAAATAAATAAATGTTTTTAAGAATTTTAATTTTAAATATAATTAATTATATAACGATTTAGCTCGGAGTAAAAATATATATTTTATATTATTTTTAAAAAGTAAAATATTACGGACGAATTATATTTTAACTTATATTACGGATTTAATATTACTTAAATAAAAAACGAAAGTATTAAAATTTTTTAATTTTTTATTAAATTAATATTTTACTTTTTAATAAAATATATTAAAAAATTAAAACATAAAAAATAAAATAATATTTTAAAAAATATTAATTATTTTAATTTAATATAATAACAAGTAAATTAATTTTAATATTAAAACTTTTTTTATAAAACTTTTATATAATATATTATTCGTTATAACGTAATTTATTTAATATTTAATAATAAAATAAAACCACTTTATAAAATTAATTTAATTATAATAAAAGTAATAATTTTATAATAAAATTAAAAAATAATTTATTAATTTTATTTATATAAATTTTTAATTTTTAAATAAAGTTAAATAATAATAATAATAATTATAAACTTTTTATTATAAAAAAAATTAAAACTTTACGAAATTTTTAATGTTAATAATATTTATTAAAATAAAAATATTTTAATATAAAAATTTTTAAAATATTATATAATTAATGGGAGCTTGTTAAAAATTTAAAGAAAAAAAAATAATAAAAATTAAAGAAATAACCCGTATATAAACTTAAATTAAATAAAATATCCTTTTAAAATATTATTTTAAGTTTGTTTTACGTTAAAAGTTAAAATTTATCATTAATTTTATAACTTTTTATATACACTTTATACCGCCGCATTAATAATCTTAAATAAATTAAAAAAAAATTATTAATAAATATTATTTATAAATATTTTAAATAATTTAAAATTAATTAATTTAAAAATTAATATAACTTATAAACTTTAATTAAAGATTTAAATAATTATAATAAAAAAATAAAAAAATAAATTATAATAATTAAAATAAAAATTAAAAGTTAAAGTATTACTTAAAATGATAATAAAAATTTATTTAATATTATTACTTAAAATTAAATTAATTAAAAAAAATTTAATAAAATAATATTAATAATTATATAATTAATATTAATTTTACGTTTAATAATAATAAAAAAATAAAAAATAAATAATTACATTAATTAATATTTTAATATAATATATTAATAAAAAATGATAATATATTATATAAAATATTATTAATTTTATTTAAATATTTTTAAAAGAAAAAAATAATTATTTTTTACTTTTAATATTAAATATTTTTATAATTATTTAACTTTAATAAATAACATTAATAATAAAATATAATGAAAGGGTTATTTTTAATTAATTATAACTTTTTAATATTTATTTTATATATATAAATATTACTTAAATAAATAAATATTTAATAAAATAATAAATAATAAAATAATATTTATTATTATTTAAAAATAAATCTTTATAAATAAAGTATATAATTAATTATAAAAAAGCTTTAAAAAATTAAATATTAATATTAAAATATTTAAAAAATGAAAATTAAATGGAAAAATAAAAATAATTAATTTTAAAAATATTTAATTAATAAGTATTAAATAAATATTAAGAATAATTATTTTATAAAATATTTAAGAATTAAAAATAAAAAGAAAGATAAAAATAATTAATTTTAAAAATATTTAAATAATAAATATTAAATAAACGTTAAAAATAATTATTTTATAAAATATTTAAAAAATAAAAATAAAAAGAAAGATAAAAATATTTAATTTTAAAAATATATAAATAATAAATATTAAATAAACGTTAAGAATAATTATTTTATAAAATATTTAAAAGGTAAAAATAAAAAGAAAGATAAGAATATTTAATTTTAAAAATATTTAAAAAGGTAAAATTAAATAATAAATAAAAATAATTAGTTTTAAAAATATTTTATAAATATAAATAAAAAAAATTATTAAAATAATTATTTTATAAAATATTTAAAAAATTAAAGTTAAATTATAAATAATTTTAAAAATATTATATACGTAAAAATTAAATAACTTTAAAAATGATTATTTTAGAAAATATTTAAAAATAATTATTAAAATAATAAATAAAATGATTTACGCGAAAATAATAATTAATTATAAAAGAATAATTTTATTAAAATTCGTTAAAATAAATAAAATTTTAAAAATAATTCCATTATTTTTATTAATTTTATTAAATTAAAAATTTAATAAAGTATTTTAAATATGTAAATATATTTTTATATATAAAATATTTATTTTAAAAAAATAATTTTAAAGATATATATTTTTTTATTACGGTAAGTTTAAAGATTTTATTATTATTATTATATTATATTTAATTATAAATTAATATAATTAATAATTATATTTAATTTTAATATTATTATATATAATTAATTTTATTATTAAATTAAATAAATATAAGAAATAATAAATTTATATAAAAATTTAATTATAAAAAAATATATAATATTTAATAAAATATAATAAATTTATTTTTATTATTTAAATTTATTTCATTATTATTAAATTTAATATTTATATATTTATTTAATTTTATATATTTATTATTATATAATAATATATTAATATTTTTAATAATAATTATATATATATATAAATTATATATTTAATTATTTTTATTTAATTTATAATAATTATAATTTTTAAAATATTATTTAATAAATTATAATATATTTTTTTATATTTTTTAATTAATTATTATATTAATATTTTTTTAAAATTAATTAAAATTTTATTATATTAAATTTAATTTTATTAAAAAAATAAAAAAATATAATAATTTAATAATTTTAATTATTTTAATATATATAATTATTATAAAAAATAACATGATTTTAATAAAAAATAAAACGTTAAAAATTAATTATAACGGTAAAATATATATTTTTAAAATTATTTTTTTAAATTAAATATTTTACGTATAAAAATATATTCGCGTATTTCAAATATTTTATTATATAAATTAAATAAAAAAGTACATTTACGAAATTAATTACTTATATAAGTTATTTTAATAATTAAAATTATTTTAAATAACTTTATTTTTTTAAATTTTTTTATTAAAATTATTTTTTTAAAGTTATTATTTTTATTATTTATTTATTTATTTATTTAAAATTTATTTATTTATTTTTAATTAAAAATTATTATTTATTTTATTATTATTTTTATATAATGTTTTATAAATATTTTAAATAAAAATACGTATAAATTTTTTTTTATTTATAATTATAAATGTATTTTTTTTTAATTATATATTTTTTTTTAATTACATATATTTATAATCGATTTTTTTCCTTTAATTATATGTATATAAGAAACCATTTTTGGTGGCGGAAATACTTTAAGTTTAATCGTTTAATTAATAAAGAATAAGTAAAATTAATACGTATTATAATTAATTTAAGAAAGCTTTTAATTTAATACGTATTAATTATATTAAAAATATTAAAATTATTAATTTTATATTAAAATTCTTAAACTTTTTTAATTAAATATATATTTATAAGTTTTATATAAGTTTTATATTAAAGATTTTATATAATTTTAATTAAATATATTTATTATTATATTATAATTTTAAATTATTATAATTTATATTATATATATATATATAATATTATTATATAATTTAAGTTAATATAAACTTTTTTTTATTTAATTAAAATTTTTTTTATTTTTTATTTTAAATATTTTTTTATTTTATTTTTTTATTTTTAAAAAATAAATAAATTTATTTATAAGTTATATTTTATTATTTTTTTTTATATTAATTAATTTAATTTATAATATATTAATTATTATTTATTATAGAGTAATATTAAATCTGCAGTATGGGCCGGAGTTAGCGTCGTCCGCAGTATGGCCGCCCCGCCGCGCTCGTCCAAAAGCAGTATAGAACACCTACCTTTTCAGCCATACAGATTGCAGTATTAGCCCTAGTACCTGTTCTTATTAAAAACCTTATTCGTACGCACCACCTATCTCCCATCCTAACTTTAATCAATTGTTTCTCGCCGAATACAGCTTCAAATCTTTAATAATTATAACTAATCAAAAGCTTTCAATCGCGCGATACTTCTTATTCAATTGCATGCCTTCAAGCGTAGGCTCAAGGGAGTTATTTGATGGTGAAGTTAGCAGTCTACCTTAACTAGTTTTCCCGATTCCGACCTGCCTTGCAATTGCGCTGCAACAGTACCTTGAATTCAACCTTGAATAACTCGCTTGAAACGGTAATTTAAAAGCTGCAACCTGATTAAGAAGTATCGCAAGATTAAAAGCTTTTAATTAATTATAATTATTAGAGATTTAAAGCTATATTAGGCAAGAAATAATTAATTAAAGTCAAAATGGGAGATAGGGAGCATTCTAGCTTTGAGTACAGCCAATTGTATAGCGATTTGGCCCGGAGCAAAGGTATACGATCTATACCGCTTTCGGAAGCGGGGATACTGCGGACAAACCTTATCCTGGCCCATACTGCGGATTTAATATTGCTCTTATTATAATTATATAAAAATATTATATTTTAATTTAAAAATAATTATTATTTAATTAATTAAATATCATTTTTTTTAATTTTAATTATAAATTATTTTTAATAAATTATAAATTATTATATATTTTATTTAATATTATTTTATTATGTTTTTTTAAATATATTTTTTAAAAATTAATTAATATTTTAATTTTTTTTTAATTATATTATTTCAAGTTTATTATTAATTTTTAATTAAAGAATTTTTATTTATTATATTATAATTATAATTAAAATTTATATTATATATATTCGTTATTTTTTAAATTAATATTTTTTTTTAAACTTTATTTTTATTTTTATTTATAATTTTATTTTTATTTTTATTTTTAATTTTAATTATTATATATTTATTTATATATATATTTTATTATTTTTATTTTATATAATAAAGTTTAATTTTTATAAGCATAAGTTAAATAAAAATTTAAAAAAAACCTTTAAAAAATTTAAAAAAAATAAAAAAACGTAAAAATTTAATTCTTTAATTAATA
Organism: Annulohypoxylon moriforme; assembly: GCA_022695765.1. Taxonomy (NCBI): domain Eukaryota; kingdom Fungi; phylum Ascomycota; class Sordariomycetes; order Xylariales; family Hypoxylaceae; genus Annulohypoxylon; species Annulohypoxylon moriforme. The sequence goes on along the minus strand of MU403330.1, from coordinate 2,858 downwards.
AGTTTATAACTTTAATTTATAATATAAAAAAATTATTTAATTTTTTATTCATTAAGTAAGTTATTTTATTTATTATAATTAAATTATTTAATTAAAATTTAAAACTTATAATATTATTTTTTATAATAATATTAATATATATTAACTTTACTTAACATATAATATTAATTAATTAACTCTTTTTTTTTAAAACCATTAATATTTTTAAAATTATTAATTTTTTTAAACTTTAATTTATTTTTTAATATAATTATATTATATATTTTTATTATGTTTTTTTTTAAATAATTAAAGATTATTTTATAATTATAAAATTAATTAAAAAATTAATATAATATTAAAATAACTTTTATTTAAAAATTATTATTAAAATTATTTTTATTTATATATTACATTTTATTTATTACTTTGTTTTTAAAAGTTTAATAATAATAACGTTAATTATAATTTTATTTATTATATATATTATATAATTATTAATAATATTTAAAAAAAATAATAAAAGTTATAATAAATATACGTAATAATAAAATATTTTTTTTTATTTTTATATTAAATTTAATATTTTAAAAATTAATTTAAATTTTTTTTATTAATATTTCTTAAAAATAAGATTAAAATATCTCATAAACAGTTATATAAAAGCAAAAATATAAGTAATAATTTTATAAATTTAAATTTTTTTAATTTTAAAGTTTAAATTAAAATATATAAAACTTAAATTTAAGCCACGTTTTTTTATATACACTTTTTTTTTTAATTAATATAAATTTAATAAACTTTAACGTTATTATAATATATTTAAATAATAATATATTTTATAAAATAAATTATTATTTTTATTTTTATAAATATTAAAATTATATTAAATATTTTATTATTTTAAAATTTTACGATTAATTTTTCCTTTATAATTATATTTTTTTATTAAGTTTTTATACGTGAATTTTTTTTTAAATTAAATAAAAAGCTTAAAAAATTAAATTAACATTATTAATTTAATATTTAACTTATAAAAAATAAAATTATTTATATAATTCTTTTTATAAAAAATAATTAATTTAAAATAAATAAAATAAAATAATATATAAAATTAATTTATTTTAAGGATTAAATTAATATTATATTAAATTTAATATAAATTAAAATTAATTTATATAAGTTTTTTAATATTTATAATTTTATAATTTTTTTAAAACATATAAATTTAAATTTATAAAAATTTATATTTTATATTTATTTTTTTTATTTTTTTATAACTCTTATTTTTATAATTACATAATTAACGTTAATATGATTAAATAATTAATATAATATAAAAATTAAACCGATTTTTTAAATTTATTTTAACTTTTTATTTACTTAATTTATTTAAAGTTTATTTAATTTTAATATAATAATAATTTTAAAAAATATTTAATTAAAAATTTTAATATATAAACTTATTATTATTAAAAATAATTAAATTTATAAAATTAATATAATAAAAACCGGTTTAAATTATAAAGGTAAAAATAATAATAACACTTTATATAAAAATAATACATTTTATAATAACTTTAAAATTATTTATAAACCTTTTATTAAATTAAAATAAAATAATTTATTAAATCTTAATAATTTATATTTTAATTATTTATATAATTATTAATTTAATAATAATTATATATTTTATTATAATTTTAATATAAAATATGAAAGTTTTTTTATTATATTTTACTTTTATAAATTAATAAATTTTCATAATTTAATTATAAAATATAATTATTATTTTTTAAAAAATTTAATATTTTTAATTAATAATAAGATATTTTTTATTATTAATAAAATAAATTTAAATATTTTTAGTTTAATTTTAAAAATATTTTTAATTATAAAAGTGTTAAATAATTTTTTTAAGTTTAAAAAAAAAACTTTAAAAATTTTAAATTAAGTGATAATTATATTTTATAATTATAATTTTAAAATTAATTAAATAAATTATAAAATTAAATAATTTTATTATTAATAAATTATTTTTTAAATTTTTTTTATTTTTTTTTTATTTTTTTTTATTTTTTTTTATTATTTTAATTATATATATATTATTTAATAATTTAAAAAAAATATAATATATAAAATTTTTTTAAAACTTAATAATTTATTTTAAAATTATTAATATAAAAAATTAATTTTAATACTTAAATAATAAATTTATATATATATTATTTTTAGAAATATTAATATAATAATATATTTTATTATTATATAAATAATAATTTTAAAATAAATTTTAATAATATATAATAAAATATTAATTTATAATATTTATTTATTATGAATTAATTTAAATATAATAATATAAGATTATTAATAATAAGATTTTAACTTTTAAAAAAATATATTTTTATTTAAATTTAATTAATTAAATATCTTTTTTATTTTATATAATATTATAAAATATAATGAAATATTATTTTAATTCTAATAATAAAAAAAAGAAATTATAAATTATTATTTTCTTTATATATTTTATTTAATATAATAAAAATATCTTTTAAATTATTAATAAAATTATTTATAAAATTATTTAAATTGTTTTTATTTTTTTTAATTTAATTATTTTTAATTATTAATAATATATTAAAATTAATTATAATATTTTATTACATTTTAAAAAATTAATTATTAATAATTTATAATTTTTAATATTATATTTTTTTTATTTTTAATCATGTAATAATATTATATTTATTTATTATTAATTTTATATTATTAATTAATATTTATTTATAAATAAATTAAACATTTAATTTAATATTTTTCTTAATTTTAATTTTTAATTTAACGGATATTTTTATTATATTAAATAAAATATA
>MU403329.1:0-12752 GCA_022695765.1 Annulohypoxylon moriforme | reverse complement strand
ATTATTAAAATATTATTTAAATATTATTTAAATATTATTTAATTATTATTTAATTATTATTTAATTATTAATAAAAAAATTAAAATATTTAAATATTTTAAAATTTAATTAATTAAAATAATTTATTAAATATTAAAGTTATTTATAATTATAACGTTTAATAATATTTTTAAAAGCGTTAAATCCTTTAATTGTTACAGGGGTTTTAACGATAAAATATAGTGTGAGCACAGTATAAGCCACTTTAGCACTGTGTGTTTTATTGTTTTTACGTCAATTGGCGGTTTGGCGGTTTAGTGTCATTTCGCCCGCCGTCGTCGTGCATTCCTGGCACACCTAAAAAAAAAAAATCAGCTAAGCTGTCTACCTACCTAGTAAGATGAACATTTTTGTGGCAGCGCCTATCTCGTTTATTTCCTCTACTTAATACTTTATTTCAGGGACTAACACCATACCCCGGATATTGCGCCTTGCGCAGTCGTCATCGCTTGCCCTCCTCTCTTCTCTTCCCCCACACTCGGATCCAGATTCTGGTGCCTCGGTAGTGCGGAGTGCGGTGTGGTAGAAGATCTCCCAGGGTTTTCCGCAGAAGATCTCATCCGGACGACCTCATCTCATGGCGTCACGAATTCCACCCCTCCTAGACAACTATCTTCGCCTACCACCCGAAACATCGTTGGTCCTCCTCAGCGGAGTCTTAGGGTCAACTACGAATTGGCTTGTCCTTCGTTATCTGTATTCTATACTCTCAACCTCGCCCGACATCGTAGCGGGGCAAGATAATCTTGATGCATATAACATAGGCGACACAAGCGTAGTCCTCGTCAGTTTCTTACGGGACTACGCTTTCTGGAAGGAGGGTGCTGGGAAACTTGGCATTGACCTTGATGTGCTGGCTAGAAAAGGAAATTTTATCTTTATTGATGGTCTTATCGGCCTATTCCATACGTCACAGGCCCATGCGACGAAATACCCACCAGATTCTGCACCTGGGAAGAAGGTCTTGTCTCACATTAGCCTTCAACAACTGTACAAGGAACTTGGAGATGCTGTTACGCGGGTCCAGCATTCATCTGTAGAACAGAAAACAGTTTTGATCGTCGACCAGTTAGACACGTTCCTGGCCGCCTCTGGGGGCGAGATTTCAAGCCAGGAACTACGAGACACACTTCTTGATATTCGTGAGGTAAGTTGGTCGGGGAAAATATATCTAGGAGGCCATATCATCGCTAGGCTCTATCAGAAGTTAATTAACGATTTTATAATAGAAAGTACACTCATGTATTATCACTGTATCTACAGATGAACCATTAATGTCACCACAAGCGACATCTCTGGAAAAGGAACATGCGGCACTCGCGATCTCCCTAGCCCATGATGCACAACTTATCATCAGTTTGCGGATGCTAGATACAGGTACGGCAAGAGACGTCAGCGGCGTTGTGAGGGTCACATCAGGTGGTGGGAATAATGATGCTGGGATGGTGGTAGAGGAACAGGAATTGCTATACTTCGTTACCGGCGATGGCGGAGTGCGAGTATTTGCACGAGGGCAGTGACTACTAACCAGAAGCCCTCGTCAGCGGCAGTCGATTCTTGTAGTACAAGCAGAGGTAATAGGGCATCAGTCTCCAACACTTCGGTTGCGCCAAGAAGCCTCTAGACCTACGAAGTGAACATTGTAAAGTAGGATCGCCATAATAATCAGTTAAAGGAAACCGTCGGGCTTGTCAATTCATAATGCCATTTTTTTTTGTTTGGGAATGCCAGCGTGACATTCCCGCCGAACTCGGAGATTTACGAGTCCATGATGAGCCATTCCAGAAGTCAGAAACACCATTCCCCTGCCATGCCACTGTCATCACCCGTCATTCCCCATTAATGAACACCCTATTTCAGAGCTGGACCTCGCGCGTCCTTGGGTACGCCGGTTCGGAAGCCGTTCTTAAATCTGCGGGAGACGTCCTTCAGGTATCGCATACGGCCGGTACCGACGGTCTTTCGGCGCTTGGCCTTCTCGCTCCAGTTGTCTGTCATGGTATAAAAATCAGCACGATACATCTCTGGCATATTATCATTTCCATTCCACGGTATGGTATAGGTATATCTTTTGCAACTCCTTTGGATATCACGTACACTTTCGGGTCTTAGCGGCCGGGTATCCGCACGAGGAGCAGGTGTGCTTCTGGATGTGAAGAGATCGACGTCCTAAAACCTAATCGTCAGTTGACACTATCGTTGTAAAAGATTTCAATTTTACTTCCAAGAAGGAAAAAAAACAGAGACAGAGAAACGTATAGGCGTATCTGAGTCGTTTATGCGCTGCGTCGTGGCGCACGCCCATTTTTTGTCCTTTCTCCCCCGAGTACAAGAAGGAATTTTACCCACCACATCGTCGGCACAGGGTGTGCGTCTTGTTGTGACGCTTTCCGAAGCTGGAAGTTCCCTTGGCTATAATTTGCGGTCAGTCGGCGGTAGGTAATGGGATCATTTCGAGAGGACACGCACTCATCTTGGCAGCGAAACTGTAGAGATAGTTGTCAGTATAGTGAAGTGTGGGATGAAATCCAATCGATTTGAATTAATCTTGAGATTCTTGTATTACATACCTTCAAAGTGATCTTAGAGAGGAAAGTTTCGCAAATTGTGTGCGTTGAGACTAAGGTAATAATAGTCAATGGTGGTGTGTTGCTGGTTGTGAAATTTTCGCCTTGCGAATTTCGTGGGGAGTCAGGGAATCGGTTATCCGAGAAGGAACCGAGACGGTAGCCCTAAAACAAATTGGTGTATTGAAAAAAGAAATGGGTCAATGCACCTATGCATCTATACATTTATACAATATAATGCTTATCTAAGCAGTCTAGACCTGGAGCTAGGTACGTACTATTGTATCCAGTACAGTGCATATAGTAGGTACGTACATGTTTTGATAAGATAAAGATACGGAGGTCCAAGGCAGGTTGCCCCTCCCCTCAGCTGTCATTTCATTGTCATGGACCTTGTCCCTGTGCCTCGCGCCCAGCGTCCATGTGACGGAAGCTGCAATTAGGGGACCTCCACCTAATGAACGAAAGCTGCCTTCAATAAGGTTGCAAAGCATTGTCTGTTATTGTACCAGAGTATCTTATCAGCTTAGAAACATAACTCGGATACCTACTTTTAAATCTTTAGATATTCATCAGTTTTCTCTCTTCCATCTTCTACTTTCTACCTTCCACCTTCTTCCAACGTTAGACATACACCTATTCTTGAAGTGCCGGCCGCTATTCTTCTCATATTATAGACTCATTCCTGTACATCGCAAAAAAAAACCCTCTAGTCTTTTACGGGTCTTTTTATCATTTTCCGCCTTCTGCCTCTTTTATCTTTCGTTGTTTCGGTCAGAATCTAGTCCCGGAAGCAGAAATACCTATTCTTTTTCTTCAGTTGATTAGTATTTGACACAAAGGCTCCAGAATCGTAGCCTCATTACTAGATAGGAAGCCTCCCACGAAGATGAATATCATCTATTCGACCGTGAACACGATTCGGGACAAGTATACTCCCGTGAGTCATACGTCCACCTTTCGAAAGACGGGCCAGATCACCCCCGAGGAATTCCTAGCGGCTGGCGACTATCTCGTCTTCAAGTTTCCAACTTGGTCCTGGGCAGATGCGGACTCCGAGTCTAAACGTGTTAGCTACCTACCACCCGGAAAGCAGTTTTTAGTCACTCGAAACGTTCCTTGCAACCGCCGCCTCGATGAAGATTTTGCTGGGGATGCTGGACACGAAGAAGCCGTCGTTGGCGACGGCGACGATTTTGGTCTCAAAGGTCGCGCCGATGATGATGGCTGGTTGCGCACCGGTGGTCTGAGCAGTTCACAGCCACTCAAGGCCAAGGATGTTCGAACCGTTGACGACGCAGGGAATGTAGGGGGCAGTATAGACGACGAGGATGAGATTCCCGACATGGAAGACGATGACGACGACGAAGCCATCATTACTGATCCGCATAAGAAAACAGGGTAAGCATTCGTCCAATTTCACTCCTATCGGCTCTAGCTCGAGATCGAAGTGCTAACTTGGGATATGAAAGGGCCCGCCGTACGTACACCCTATACATCATGTATTCCCCATACTATCGAACGCCCCGTCTCTACCTATCTGGTTACTCCGAAGGACAACCCCTCGCTCCACATCTTATGATGGAGGACATTGTTGGCGACTATAAGGACAAGACGGTCACATTGGAAGACTTTCCTTTCTTTGCCAACAACGTCAAGATGGCTAGCGTGCATCCCTGCAAGCATGCTTCGGTCATGAAGACTCTTCTAGATCGCGCAGACGCAGCTCTCAAGATTAGGCGTGATAAGATGAAGTCAGGGAAGATAATAGGCAGCGACCCGGGCATGGAGGGTCTCGTAGACGAGATCAACAAATTGGATATCAAGAGTGCCGAAGCCGCTGCCGAGTCTAGCAACGACGACTGGGAGGAAGTCGAGGTCGAGGACCAGGAGGTGGCTATCCGAGTGGACCAATACCTCGTTGTATTCCTCAAGGTACGCAAGCTGTTCCGGACCGAACTTTTTTCTTTTAACAACGCTGACTGTTATTTAGTTTATGGCCAGCGTAACCCCCGGCATCGAGCATGATTTCACAATGGGCGTATAGCTTGTCGATATGGCACCATTTTATCTAGAATGAACAAGCTTGTTAATTGTTAGGACACTCATGGCGGCGTTCGGAATTAGGATGTGGATTGCCACAGCTAGAGCACAGGGTCTGTTTTTGTTTATTACCCCAACAAATACCAATATCTGGCTGGTATGCAAGTTCTCACGTTAAACGTAGCACTCCCAGCGCGATACATGCCGTAATTGCGAACAAATCTTAATAAATATCGTTCTGAGTTTGGCTAATGGGCTTCATTTCACCCAGCCGGCACTAGATCGGAACAGCAACCATGAGCCCCGTCTTTATGTGGTTGGCAGGTGCATAGGACCAGGCGGTTGCATTCAACATAGCATCATCCAACCGCCTTTCTCTGCCTCTTTGGGTCGAGAGAACAAGAATCATATACTTGTGTATACATGTTTAATGTGTGTCAACAAGGGTTCATGGGGGATTATAGAAGCACATATCCCGACCCTAGAATAAAAGTCCTTCCTTATTAGTAGGTAATGTTTAAATAAGCTTGTCGTGGCTTTAGGGGGCAATAGCCTTGGAATTGCCTTCCGTGGCATCCTTCGCTTTCGTTTTCGCCATCTTCTCTTCGTCTGGCACATCCGAAGCCGATGCAATGACGGGGGAATCACCCCGCCAAAAATCCTTCTTACCCGCAGAGAGCCGTACCAACCACGGCGGTAATATACCACCAGGAACCCGCCAAGTCCAGTGATCCTTTTCGGCTTTGTTGGGCGGGACAAGCCGCCCGCCTGATGCTTTTTCAATCAACCACACGGTCGTATTGAGCGTGATATACAAGCAGATACCGCCGATCAGCCCATCTGCAATACTGTACGTGAAAGGCATGGCGCATATAGTTACAAACTATAACATCCTAGGTCAGCGGTTTCTTACATTGAACAACCTCGCCATCAGTTGAGAGGTCCAAGCAGCCTCCGTCTTTCAAAACGAAGATACGTGATGGAAGGATGGAAATTCTTCACAGCGAAGAGACGGAAGAGAACAGCTACTCACAGCAGGCACAGCATCGCCGATATACCTCCAGTTTATCTCTACCACCGCCTGCATCATCATCGAACCGACAAGGACTAACACACAACCTGTGGCCCATGGTGGAATTGAGGCAAATATGGGGGCAAAGAAGATGGAGATGAAGAAGCACAGGCCTGTGGTCATAGATGTAATTCCGGTTCGTCCTCCCTCTGAAATACCCGCACCACTCTCAATAAAGGCGGTAACAGGTGGGCTCCCTAAAAGTGATCCTATCGAGATGCTGATGGCGTCGACCATGTATGCTACGGTCGATCCTTCAAAGTCTTCGGTGACAGGGTCAATAACATGAGCAAACCGTGCCATGGAATACTATATAATGTATCAGTTAGAGTCAGCATTTCAAGGGCGAAAAGGACCGTGTTATGAGTGGGTAGTCAGATAAATCATGAACTTTGCTCACCAATGTCCCCGTACAGTCAAGGATATCCACATAAAGAAATGTAATAAACGCCAAGCCGAACTGGCCTCCATACTCAGAGATGTCCCATCGCTGTACCCTGAGGGTTTTGGTAATCTTGTGGAAGTCAACTACTTTTTTAAAGAAGTTGAACTCGTCGTCTCCCACGGCCGTGTAAGGGAAGTATGACACAGAAGTCCCCCGTGGCCACGAGATTATGCTGACGAGGAGAATCCCGGCTATTATAGCGCCTTTGACACGATACATCATCAGTAGCACAGTAACCACACCACCGCAGAAAATACCAATCCACTGTAACAACAGAGGTTAGCTTCTATTTTCTTCCTCTTTTAGCCAAAGGGGGCTAGGGGCTAGGAATTTTAAGCATACCAAAGGGACGACAACTCATCGACCAACTTGATCGAGAAGTTTCCATTGCTAAGGTAGACAAACAAGGAGGGACTCGGAATATTACATACCAACGTTGGATTGCGCATCTTCGCGCCATCAGGGCAAAGCCCGGTAACTGGATCCAACATATCGGATGTACAGCCAGCTAATTCAAGGGGCGTAGATTGGGCACCGGTCAGAAGACCGATACCCTCACTGTACGTAAAACCAATCAATGTTAAGAAGAGACCAATACCGACGCTCGTGGCGAGCTTAATCGATCGCGGGATAGCTCTTGCGAGCCACTGCCGGAGGCCGAAGAGGGCAAGGGCGAAAAAAACCCAGCCCTCAACAAATATCGCCGTCAGAGCCACGCTATACGGGACTGTGCCTGTGCCGTGATATCCAACCACGGTATACGCGAAATATGCATTCAAGCCCATGCCAGGAGCCAGCGAGACTGGGCTATAAAAGAGAGGGTATTAGTTCATCCCCTGTCAATAAGGCTATGGGACAAGTGAAGACACTCACAGATTTGCGAACAAACCCATACAAAATGATGAAAGCGCAGCGATAGCAGCTGTCGCAGTAACGAGATCACGTTTGACCTCGGCAGCACATAGTAAGTAATCTTCGTTTACATCACAGATAGGGTCGCCCGCTCCACCATTACAGACACAGGGTCCTATTCACAATTATCAGCTCTCCGAATCCCACGATGACGGGACCGCTTATGGTTGCAATACCGCCAGTATCAGCTACGATGCTGGAGTTAACAGCAATAATGTAAGCCATGGCAAAAAATGCGGCCACTCCAGCACGTAACTCGGTGAAGAAGTAGGACCCTTTTCGTTCCTTAGGCTATTTCCCGGCAGAGGAGGCTAGTCAGCGCTGATGTCGCGTATCGGTATCGCAAACGGGGGAGCACAATCGACCTACGTGACCAGATCCTTCGAGCTGGAACCACCGTCCCACGGGACTTCTGGCGATCCTAGAATTGCCGCGATGAATCCACCTCATTTCAATGGTTAATTGACTATTATTGAATCTTATGTTTCGGCCGGGCAGTGGCAGTCAGTACGCCTGTGATTCGATTAGCTCTGCGGCTTGAGGATTGTCTTACACTGTGCCTTTAAGACAGCCCTGAGAAGCGTCACAGAAGGAGCAATTAAGCCACAGCATATACGAATATTGATTATCGACATAAAAAAGCCGGTTTACAAAGGCATACGGCACGCGCGTGCTGGAAAAGAGAGAGAGAAATCGAGCTTTCAACTAGTCGGAAAGCATGAAGATGTCAGCTCGTACTCGTTATTGGCTAGTATAGACCAACAGCAAATCAGATGAGATAATACCATTACAGATCTTATCACTAGATCTTGGCTTCAAACCGGGATGTTCTAGATTGCGTTCGCCCCTCTTATTTTTAACCTGGGACTGACTACGAGAGCGGCGTGAGGCTAAGGGGTCCTCTCTTTGCAAAGTAATCGTTCACTATTTTCATTCCCTTGGTCGTTATATCCAAGCCAAACATTTGCCTCGTCCTCGGACGTCTCTCTGGTACGTTCTCAACCGACCTTTTCACCTACGAAGTCCGCGATTCGGGCTATGTGAAAATAATCTTGGCAAATGTGGGATTTGCCGTCGATTTAGCAAAACTATTATTACTTTTTTTATCTTGCAAGAAGAAAAAAATAAAGAGAAAAACACAGAAGGGGAAGAAGGGAAAGAAGGTAAGAAAGGAACCCAAGTCCAGAACTCACTATTCTACCTCTACCGTACTATGGTGGGCCAGATATGGCAGCTACTAAATTCACTATAAATAATAATAATACCTTGCTTAAATCCGTTAACAATCTGGTTGGTCCCTTGAAAGCCACTAGATCCAAGCCAGTATATAATAATCCTATCTCTTATACTCTCTACCCTTGCCCGCACAAGACGTTATTTCCGACCTAGTCTCCTTAGAGCCATCCACTTATCCAAGCTCCGCTCATATTTCGATCTCGTTAGTCTTGGCAGTGGCATCTTGCTTGACACGCTCAAGCTCTAGCTGCTTGTTGACACTGCGTTGGACCTTCTCTTGGACCTCCTTGCCCTCAAACATAAAGGACAGCTCTTCAAGCGTTCTATTGTGCGTTTCTGGGAACAGCAGGTACACCGTCCCAACCTCAACCACGATCCACACACAATATACCAGATAGTATTTCCATCCGATACGGTCTAGTGCAATCGGATTCACATACGTGTTAAAGAAGACGGCGAAGCGAACAGTTAGCTGCTGAACAGCAATACCCTTAGCTCGCTGTTGGTATGGAAATATTTCCACCACTGCAATGCTGGTGGTAAGAATTCGTTATCTCGAATGGCGATACATCAAACTCGAAATACAACTTACTATACGTGTACACCAGCGAATTCCATCCGATGTTATAAAACTACGAGCAAGTCAGCCCCAAAAACCCACCAGGAATGCCAACCCACTCACGGGAGAGTAGACGAAAATAAACACCAGAACCGGGATTGCAGCCGTTGCCGTATTTTCGACAGCAAATCGTGCTGAGGCTATAGTCCACACAGTATAGACGATTGCAGTGCCAATAGTGCATGTCAGGAACATACTACGTCGGCGAAACCGTGGTGCTATTATAGCAATAGGCACAGCATTTATCAGCCCCCAACATGTATTGCTTAAGATGACCTTTTGTACAGTTCGGTTCTCCGTGATGCCGACGAGGTTCAGGACCTTCTTCACTGGGACATGTTAGCATGCCATGGCTACTTTAGCTTGGAGGCCGTCAGACTCCTTTTTTTTTTTGGAATGGATGAACGTAGGTAGCGGGTATAGGGATATGGTAAGGAATGGGGCCTAAATTTTAATAACAGTGTCCTTTCAACCTACTATACCATCGTTAGTATGTCACAGTATGGAGGATAAAGTAGTAGAAAGGGGTAGTCCAGGGGTGACCCCCGGGACGGACGACCCGGCTCCACACGGATTATACGCACCTATAAAAGCTGATAAGACCGTTGCCACTCCACTGTGTAAAGAAACCGACTATTCCAGCAAGGAGAAACCGGCGTCTCATCGGGGGATCACTTCGATGTAGTATCAGTCAGCATCGTACTCACGAGTTGGAGACTGGGTAAATATCAACGCACCGATACACGTCAGCCCATACGAAAGCCTTGGCCGTCTCCTTCTCCTGTGCAATAGTACTCAGAATCTGCGCGAATTCGAGACGAACAAATTCCCCACCGTTGTCCCCTTCACCATGGTATTTCTGGAGAATAGCATACGCTTCATCAGCACGATCGGTCGAAATTAAAAACCGAGGGCTCTCGGGGCAGAATGGTATAAAACATATTTGGCATAAGCTAGGCACCAACTGCAAGAGAGACGGTAACCTCCAGGCCCAGGTGCTATCCATTTGAAATGTTCCATATGTCACACCAGCGGCAACAATGGCCCCGACATGCCAGGAAGCACTGAATAGGGAGGTCATAGTAGCCCTCTCTTTCTCGTAGGATAGCTCTCCGACAAGGGAGGAAGCATTGACAATAGCAAAAGGGATACCGAATCCTAGGACCCAGCGTGAGGCAAGAAACATGTCACTACTCCGGGAACCTGCCTGAAGGGGACATGTTAGAAATTATAGTAACAACAGGAGGCTAGTCCGATGGGAACTATCCTCGGGGGGGAGGAAAGGGCAGAACGGAGCCGAAATAGAATTACCTGAAGCCCAGCACCCATACAGAGGATCCACGACCCTACAATTATAGACCAACGGCGGCCAAGGTATTGGGATATGGTAGGAACGAAAGGGATTGCCATCAAGGCTCCAAGAGAATACATGGCATTCAACAGACCAAGCTTGCCCTCTGTGGGATTGTCGAAGTCATTGACCCAAGATGACACAGCCTGTAAAGAATTCATCATCGAGGAATCGAACCCCGAGGTCCATTCGACACCCAAAGCACAAGGGATCAGTATCTATAGATATACGTCAGATATATGATGGCTATATAAGCAACTCTATTCGATTTATATACTAAATTGGGAGTTAATGGTGACAGTGTTGGATATAACTTCCTAGAAGGCATATAATTATGGGAATTCGTATTAGGAAGGGCCAGAAAAAAGAAGAGGAGGAGGTAGAAGGGAGGACCAAGACATAGGAGCATCGAAAAAGCCTCGGGAGCTGACTGACAAGATATAATGCTCGTAGGTTAGGTTTGTGATACCATTTTCGAGTATCGGTCCTTGCAATGTTGGCCAGACGAGGGTCAACGTGCTGCTCCTTGCCCCCGACTATCGCCATTATAACAAAACTCTACTGAGTGCCACTGCTATACTAGCAATAAAAATGAGGAGAGGGCAGATATATGTCTCTCACCATGGCGACCGCAACAAATATATAAATATAATAAAACTGGCCAGTTTCCAATTTCAATATGCCAACAATCAGGAAACGGGGACCGATCATCCGCATCTGATCTTAACCAGCATTCAGCCACTTATTGGCAAGATTTTATAGAGCAACAAACAATCAACCCCAATGCCAAGACCATTGCTAGCTACAGAATCCATGTTTACTAATTATAGCGAAGGTTAGACGCATTGCTGGATATGTTGTCTACGTGACTAGGGAGATGGCGACAAAGAAAGAGTGCGGGGCGAAGGACGGTTCAAATCCAGGTCTCGTCCCTCCGTTGCGTTTAAGGGGAAGAACCCAAGGAATTTTGAAACAGGTTCAGCGTAACAACGAGACTGGCTAGGTGGCTTACAACGTAATACCGACGACAGTGTTGATGGTAATTGACTCTCACGCCACTCACGATAACCTTGATGAAGCGCACAAGATGACCGGCTGGTTTCCGAATATATTTATGACCATATTGGAACCTCGGTTGAACAAAGGCTAGCCAGCCGCGACGAATGTATAAAGAGCCAAATGGATTAGCATGAGTTCATCATCACCAGTGAACAGCCGGTCGAGGAACATCTTGAGATCTGGCCGATGGCTCTTCTCCTTCCAGCGAGGAAGCATCGCTCCCGAGGATAGACAAGTTTTCATCTAGGCCCCATTTCATTATTTCCTGCTTAATAACTTCCTCCCACTTCGAAATGATAGGATGCTCATCTGCAACATCCTCGAACAAAATTTCGACGTCGCTGCTGGATTTGTTGACCTGATATTTCCAACATCCATCCGATGCCCAGTACACTTCAGAAAATACGCGATTTATGCTCAATTCTTCCTCTGCCGTTGAAAGAAGATGATAGATATGTGTAGAGCTATAACAGCCGGCTTCCTTCAAGGCCGTAGCGACACCCTCAATAAGCCCGATTATCCGGCCAATTTTGAGTCCTATTATCGCGCCAAGGTTGAACCCTTCGTCGAATCCACCTTGAATGCTTTCAACTTTTCCAGCGGAGATACCATCACGATAACCTTCAACGTTATGTTGAGTTTGAAGTCTTCTCGTATCCAACGATATTGAATCATCGTGAGGATGATGATAGGATATTGCGTCAGATGATTCATTGAAGTCTGTTTCTGACAAACCTACAATGGGATCAAGGTTGGTAGAATCAGGCGCATCCATGAAATCCATGTGGACGTATGAATCACCTTCAACACGTTTGGTCGGATACAAATGCATTTTGAAAATATACTTCATAAAAAGCGCTGCGTTTACGAAGCGATTGTTCGGACGGAGTATTATTATGGTGGGCCAGGTCACAAAAACCGCCAAATCCCGCCAAACTAAAAAACCTCCAAAAGATATATATATATATTTCTGTATAAATGTATATCGATATATACTTATACCATGTTATTCATTTATCGAGGTTTCTTAAAATTTAAATATTTTATAAAAAGTTTTTTTTAAAATAATAATAAAATAATATTATAATATAATAATATATAAAAATTTATAATAAATTAAATTAAAAAAAAATAAAAAAAATTTTATTTTTAAATAAATAATATTTTAAATTAAAAAAAAAATTATTAAAAAATTATTAAATTTATTTTTATAATAATATTATTAATTAAAATTTTAATTAATTTATGAGCAATGTTAAATCCGCAGTATGGGCCGGAGTTAGCGTCGTCCGCAGTATGGCCGCCCCGCCGCGCTCGTCCGAAAGCGGTATAGAACGCTTACCTTTTCAGCCATACAGATCGCAGTATTGGCCCTAGTACCTGTTCTTATTCAAAACCTTATTCGTACG
>MU403328.1:0-12872 GCA_022695765.1 Annulohypoxylon moriforme | reverse complement strand
AATAAAAATAATTATAAAAATATAAAATTAATTTTATAAAACTTTATTAAATTATTTATATTTTATATAATTTAATTTTAATTTATTATATAAATTTTAAAAAAATATTATATTAAATATTAAAATATAAAATATTTAATTTATATAAAACTTAATTATAATAATATTTTAAATAATAATAATAATTTTAATAAAAATAAAAATAAAAATATTAAATATATAAAAAATTTTTAAAAATTTTAAATATTATTTATTTTTTTAAAAAATATTAATTAATATATATTAAATTATTATAAAAATTTAATATTAATTTTTAAATTATTAATAAATTAAAAGTAATATTAAATCCGTAATATAAGCCGGAATTAACGTTATTCGTAATATAACCGCCCCGCCGTATTAATTTAAAAAAAATATAAATCGTATGTTTTTTCCGGTTATTTTAATTATATAAAATATTATATTATTTTAATATTTCTTTAATATAAAAACCTTATTTAAAATATATATATTATTTTTTATTTTAATTTTAATTAATTATTTTTTATTTAATATTATTTTAAATTTTAAATAATTATAATTATTTAAAAGTTTTTAATTTTACGATATTTTTAATTTATATTATAATTTTTAAATTTTTATTTTAAACGAGTTATTTAAAATTAAAGTTAATTATTTATTTTAAGTTAATTTTTTTAATTTAAATTTACTTATAATCGTTTTTTAATAATATTTTAATTTTAACTTTAAATAACTCGTTTAAAATAACGGTTTAAAAATTATAATTTAAATTAAAAATATCGTAAAATTAAAAACTTTTAATTAATTATAATTATAAAAAATTTAAAACGGTATTAAAATAAAATAATTAATTTAAATTAAAATAAAAAATAAATATATATAATAAATTATTTTAAATTTAAATATAATTAATTATATAATAATTTAACTCGGAATAAAAGTATACGTTTTATACCGTTTTCGAAAAATAAAATATTACGAACGAATTTAATTTTAACTTATATTACGGATTTAATATTATTTTAAATTAATTATTAAAAATATTTTAAATTAAATAAATAATTAAAATATTTAATTTTTTAATAATATTTAAATTTAATTAATATTATAAAATAAAAATTAATTTTAATTTTAAAATTTTTAATTTTAAAAATATTAAATAATAAATAAATATTATTATTAATAAAATAATGAAAGTTTAAAAAAAAATAATTTAAATAATTAAATTTAATAAAGTTTTATTAAATATTAAAAAAATTAAATAAAAATTAAAATAATATTAAAATAATTAAAATTTATATAATAAATATTAAAAAAAATAATAATTTATTCGGGATAAATAAAAATCTTATGGATTTATATCCCTTAAATAAAATAATTAAGGTAAAAAAAATTAATTATTAATTAACAATATTATTTATAAAATACTTTAAAAAGTAAATTTAAATAAATATTAATTCCGTTTTTATATAACATAAAAATCTTAACTAAAAATAAATAATTTCTTTCGATATAATTTTTTATTACTTTAATATAATTAATAATATTAAAATAAAACAAATAAATAATACATTATATATAAAAAATCCTTAATTATTTTATTATTTTAAAGGTAAAAATAAAATAAATAAAAACATTATTTTAAAAACTTTAATTAAAACTTTAAAAAATAAAAAATTATAACATAAAATTTAAATAATTACCATATTTAAAAATATAAGTATTTATATTAATAAAATTATAATTTACTTAATTATTAAATTATTTAATTTTATAAAAGGAAAATTATTAATAAAAAAAGTTTTTTTATGGAAAAATATTAATATATTAATAATTAATAAATGTAATATAATATTTAAATAAAATTTATATAATATTTATTTAAAATTTTAATATATTTAAAACCATTTTAATAAGGATTTTAACGGTATACCCATTATAATATTATGTAACAATTTTTATTAATTTAAACTTATCCAAAATATATTATTATTATATTTTAAAAAAATAAAAAGTTAAAAATTATAAAAATAAATAAAAATAATTTTTAAGGTTAAAAATAATAACTATTATTTTAATTATTAACTTTTTTAAAAATTTATTAACATAATTATTTTAAATTAATAAATAAAAATTATAAATAATTAATTTATTATAATTTTTTAACAATTAAAACAAAGCATTTAAACTTTAAAAAATATTTATATATTAAATAAAAAATAAATATATTAAAAAAATATTATTATAAATAATTAAATAAAGGTTATAATACCTTTAAATTTAATATAATATATTATTAATTTATAAGTTTTAATTATTTTTATAAAAAAAAAAAATTAAAAAATATATATTTTTTTATTTAAATATAACTTATAATTTTTTAATAAAATAATAATAATTTAAAAAATGTATTAAATAATAGATAATTTTACGATAAAAGTTTTAATATATTTATGTTTTATTTAAAATATACTTGTTATTTTTATAAAAAATAATTATTAATTATTAAAAATAATAAATAAAATTAAATATAAAATAAAAAAATTTATTTTAAACTTAAACTTTTCCATTTATATATTAAATTAAAACATTATATTAATAATTTTATTATTAATTATAATCTTAATATCATTAAAAATAATAATAAACATTAAAATTAATAATTTAAATAAAAACTTATTACTATTATTTTTAAAACATATAAAATCCCACAATTTATTTTAATTATTTATCCGTATAAAATATACTTTAATTTTTACATTCGTTATAATTAAATATAAAACTTAAAAATAAATATTTTTAAAAGTATTTTTTAATTTAACCACGCGTTAAACTTTTAAAAAAAGCATAAATTTTATAATAATATATATATAATTATCTTAAATTATTTCCCTTAAAAACTTATATTTTATTTCCTTAATTAATTTAACACATTAAAATAAATTATAACTTTCTTAAAAAATAAAAAATAAAATTAAATAATTAATTAATTTAAATAAATTAATTATTAAATTATATATAATATATAATTAAAATTAAATAATTTATAAAAACATTTTAATATATAATAAAACTTATATAAACTTATTAATTATAAAATTAATTTATATATATAAGGATTTTTTTTAATAAAAATCTTTTATTAAAAATTATTTTTAAATATATAAATTAATTTTTTAAATAAATTTAATTAATAAAAAAACTTATTTTTAATATAAATCTTATTAATAAAATATTATAAAAATTAAAAACTAATAAGGTTTAATAAAATTTATAAAATTTAAAATTAATTAATATTAATTATAACGGAATTATTATAATAAAAAATTTTTAATAAAAAATTTAAATAAAAATTATAAATAATATAATAATTTTTTATAAACTTAAAATAATATAAAACTTATTAAAAATTAAAATAATAATAAAAATTTATTAAATAAAACTTAAGTTCCGTATTATTTAATATAAAAAATTATTTTTAATGGTAAAAATACCTTAAGTTTAACCGTTCGGCCAATGAGAAACTAAAAAACTTAACGCACGCGTTAACTCCTCGTAAAAACTTTCTATTAAATAAACGCATTAACCACATTTAAATTATTAACGCCGTTAATTGCATATTAAAATTTAATTATTTTTTTAATTAAATATATAATTTTAATTTTTATATTAAAAACTTTCCGTAACTTTAATTAAATATATTTATAATTATATTATAAACGTTATAATTATAAATTATTATAAATCGTATTATATATATATAAAATATTATAAGTTTAAATCTTACCTTTTCCACTTCGGTTTTTTTTTAAACTTTTATTATTTATTATTTATTATTTATTATTTATTATTTATTATTTATTATTTATTATTTATTATTTATAAATTAATATTAAATAATTATATAATAATATAAAAAAATTTTTAAAAATTTAAAATTATAAAATTAAATATTTAAATATTATAATAATAATATTTTAATATATTATATAAATATAAAATAAAAACATTAAAATAATTTTATTTATATTTATATTTTTAAATTTATTAATTCGTTTATAAATAATTAAATTAATTTAAATTATTAAAAAATTATATATATTTATTATTATTATTATTTTATTTATTTTAATATTAAAATTAAATATAAAAATTTATATTTATATTAATTTATTAATAATAAATTATAAAAATTAATGTTTTTATTAATTAAATATTAAATTAAAATAAATGAATTTTTAATATTAAAAAAATATTTATAATATATTTTTTAAAATTATTAAATATATTATTTTTTAAATTTACGTAATTATAATTATAATAATAAATAATTATTAAATATAAATATATTATTAATTAAATATATATTAACGTAATATTTATAATTATAAAATTAAATATTTAAATATTATATTATAATTTAATATAAATATATATAAATAAAAATAATATTAAATTTATAATATAAACCGGAATTAATATTATTTATAATATTATATATTTATTATATTAATTTTAAAAAATATAAATTATAATATTAATTATAAATAATATTTATTTTTATTTAAATTTTTATTTATATATAATATTTTATTTTTTAATATATAATTTAAAATTTTTATTTAAATTTAAAATTTAATGTTTATTTTTAATAAAAGTACGGTATTAACCGATAATTAACCGGAATTAATTACCGCACGGATTAATTTTATTTTTTTTTTATTTAATTATTTTAAATAAATTCCTCGCGTTTATATTTAAATAAATTAATTTTTTATTCGGAGTTAATTAATTTATTTTACATTTATTTTATTATTTAAATAATATTTTATATTTTTAATTTATTTAATAATTTTAAATTAAACTTTTTAATTTTAATTAAATTATAATTTTATATTATTAATTTTTTAAATTATATTTTATATATTTTTTTAAATTTAAAATTAAAATATTATTTAAATAAAGTTTTAAATTAAATATAATTTTTTTAAATTTAAAATTATATTAAATAAAAAGTTTTTAATTTTTAATTTTTAAATATATTTAATTATATAACGATTTAATTAAAATTAATAATATAAAATTTATTTTATTTTTAAAAACGAAAATATTATAAATAAATTTTATTTTAATTTATATTATAAATTTAATATTATTTTAAATTTTTAATTTTTTATAATTTTTTTATTTTTAATTATATAAAATTTTAAATTATAATAAATAATATATAATATATATTAAATTTTAATTAAATTTATAATAATATATAAAGTGTTATTAATTGTGTTATATAAAAACTTGATTTTTTCTTACGTTGTATTAAGCCATAGTAATAATATTTTTATGAATAGTTTTATTTTGAATTTAAAGTATTAAATGTATTAACGTTTTTTTTTATTATGTATTTATGTATTTATTTTTAATTATATATATATTTATTTATACGTAAATAATTATTATTTATTATTTAATATATTTTTGTAATTACTTAAAAAATATATTATTATTTATATTTTAATATATGTTTTAATATATATTTATAAGTTTATATTTTTATAAAAATAAAAATAAAATTTTTATATATTTTTAAATGTTTTAATGTTTTAAAATTATTTATTTTAAATGTTAAATTTTAATTATTATATTTTTAAGTTAATATTTATTTAATTTTTATATATAATATAATTATTTTTATTATTATTATATTAAATTTAAATAATTTTTTAAATGATAGCTTAGTATTATTTTTTAATTTATTAAAAAATGGTTTTTTTAATGGTTTGTTTTTAAACGAAATGAAGCTTTTATTTGAATTATTATAAAAATATATTAAAAATTATAACTATAAAATATATTATATGAATGGAAGTAATTATAAAAACGGTAAAGTTAAATATTTCTTAATTTAATATATTAAAGATAAACTTAAAGTTTTAAAAGTAAAAAATTAAATTAAATAATGTTTTAATAAAAAAATTAATTATATATAATAAAAAATTATAAATTATATTAATTAAAATAATAATTAAGTATTCCGTTTATATTTTATTTTTTACGAATATATTAATTACTTTTTTAATGAAATATTTTACGGTGATATTATTTATTAAAAACTTATTAATAAGTATAAACGATATATTAAAAGTTTATATAAAATTAAAGTTTAAGTTATATAAATTATAAAATTTTTATAAATAATTTTTTTTAATATTATAATTATGACAAAGGATGTTAATAATTATATAAGTAAATTTTATAAAATAAAATTAAATAGTTTTATATTAATTTAAGCTTTTATTAAAAAATTAAAAAGTAAACTTTTTAAATAATTTAATAATAAATAATTTAATAATAAATAATTTAATAATGAATAATTTAATAATAAATAATTTAATAATAAGTAATTTAATAATAAGTAATTTAATAATAAATAATTTATTAATGGATAATTTATTAATAAATAACTTAATAATAAATAACTTAATAATAACCAAGGTAATAATAAATTAATTTATGATAATGTTGATTTAATTTTAACTTAAGTTTTATATAATTTTAAAAAAAATAATTTTAATTATATTAAACGTATATTTTAAATATACGAGTAATGTATAAAATTTTTAAAGTTTTTTTTTAAAGTAGTATTTTTTAATTATATTTATAAAATTAATTAATATAATATGTTTTTTTTAAATATTATTAAAATTATTAATTAAAATATTATATATAATATTATTTTTATAATTTTTTTTAATAAGATTTAAAAAAGTTATGATTAAATTATATTTATATTTATTAAAATATTTAAATTTTATAAAATGTTTATATTTAATATTATTATATTAAATTATTAAAAATAATTTAAATAAATAATTATTAATTAATTATTAAATATATAATTATAAATTTATATATTTTATATTAATAAAAATATATATATATAAGTTTTAAAAAAATAATAATTTAAGTTTAATAATAAAAATAATAATAATATATTATAAAAAAAAATAAAAAAGTATATTAATAATTATTAAAAAAAATGTAAATATTTAAACGGTAATATTATATTAAATAATTAAAAAAAGGTTTTTTTAAAAAAAGTAATTTTATTTAATATATAATAATTAAACGTATATGTAAGTTAAAGTTTAAAAGTGTTTAATATTATATTTAAGAAAATTCTTTATATATATAATGGATTTTTATTTTTATAAGTTTTTTTAATTTATTTTAATATTAAGGTTTAATTTAATAAAGTATAATAACGTTTAAATGAAAAGTTTAAAAAAGAATAAAGATAAATTATTATATATTTATGTTAAAAATATATGTTTTTTAAAATATAATAAGTAAATTATTATATATATTAATATTGAAATTATAACGTACGAATTATATTTTTAATAAAAGTTAATAATAATAATTTAAAATAATTATTTAAATTAAAAGGTAAAATTAATTTTTTAAAGTTATATAATATATTAAAACATTTAGTAATAAAGTAAAACGAAGTTTTTATTAAAAGTTTATAATAAGAAATAATTAAAATTTACTAAGATTATATAAATGTTAAATAAGTTAAAAATGTTACTTGGAAATGTATAAAATACGTATTTAAATTATTAAAAGTATAATATTAAATTATTATTAATTTTTTATTTATTTAAAGTAATTTAATTTTTTAAATTATATTATTTTATATTTATTTTATTTAAAATTAATATAATTTATTTTATTATTATAAAATTTTAAATTAAATTAAAATAATAAATAAAAATTTAAAAGTAAAAAAAATTTCATATAAAAAGTTTAATAAATAATAACGAATAAAAAACGATTTAATAAATATATATATATTTAATAATTAATATACGCTTTATTTTAATAATATTTATAAGTAATAAATTAATTTTTATTAATAATTTAAAAGTTATATATTATAAAATCTTACGGTTAATTAAATAATGCACTTTAAAATCTTATAAAAGTTATAAACATTCATGAATTAAATATATAATAATAATAAAAATAATATTTTAAATTATATCATTTTTTTTTACGTTGTAATTTTTTTTAATGGGAGTTTTATAATAATAATGTTAAGAAAAATTTAATTATATAATTAAATTAACTTTTTAAATAAAGCTTAAATAAATTATAAAAGGTTATTCCATTTTATAAAACACTTTTAAAATTAAAATAAAGTCCCGGTAAATTATGTAAGAAAATTATTACAAACGATAATATATAATAATTAAAACGGCCCCACGAAAGATTTTAAAAAAAACCTTAATAAAACGTATAATTATTAAATAAGTTTAAAAAAAAGTTTAATAAGTATTAATAATTTAATAATAATAATAATAAGGGTGTTTTATTTACGGAAAATTATAAAAAACTTTTTAAAAAATTACGGGGGAAAAATAATAATATCGTTAATAATTTATTTAATAATTTAAAAGAAAAATAAAAAAATAATAATAATTTTATTATAATTAAAAATAATGATAATAATTCGTTTATTTAAACCGATTAATTTAAATGGAATAATTTTAACTTTATCGTTTTAAATGTTAAAATGGAATAATTTTTAAAAAGTTTTTATATAAAAGAAAAATACTTTTAAAATAAATATATAAGTTTAAGTAAATGTTATATTAAGTGGTATTATTTTATATTAAAAATATTATAAAGTTTATTTTTAATAAATTTATATAATATTTATTTTAATAAAATATATTTAAATATTATTACCGGTTTTATTTATAATAAATTAATTTTAATTATTAATTAATTATAATAATTTATAACTTAAAAAATTAATTGATTATAATGATTTATAACTTAATAAATTTATTAATTATAATAATTTATAACTTATTAATTATATTTAATAATTTATAATTTAAAGAATTATTTAATATAAATTTTAATAAACTTAAAAACTTAAAAAATTAAAACTTAATAATATATTTAATTATAATTTATTTAATTTATAATAATTAAAGGAAATTATATATACGTTAATATTTAATTTAAAATTTAAAAGAAAATTATTTTTTTAAAATATTAATATAAGGGTTAAAAAGTTGCGTTAAAATGTTATTAAAGTGTTTATTATTAATAACGTTAAGGTTAAAACTTATATTAAAAAATAATAAAGAAAGTGGTTTATATTTATTTAAATTATATATTAATAATTATTTTTTAAAGTTTTTTTTATTTTAATTATTATTATTATTATTTATATTTTTATTTTTTTTTTATTAATTAAATAAATTATTTTTTTTTATTAATAAAAAAGATTTAATAATATTTTATATATATTAAACCATATTTAAAACTATTATTATTATTATTTAAATTAAGTTTATATAAATAAATTTAAGAAATTAATTTGATTATTTTAAATATAATAACGGGGGTTAACTTGTTAAGGGTTAATTTATAAATGTTAATAACGATGGTAATACGTTTAAAATTAAATAATTAAAATGTATAATTTTTAAAAATAATTTAAATAAACCGAATAAATAAATGTGCCCGAGAAATGTTATAAAATTATTAATATTTATAATTATGTTAATATTTATGTTTAAAAAAAATACGTGGATGCGAATGTAAAAAGTGAAATATTAATTTATATTTTTTATTAATAAATTTAAGGAAAAAAATAAGTTTTTTTTAATTTAATATAAAATAAATATCGAAATGAAAGGTTATATTATTATTTATATCGTTTATTTTTAAGTAATAATTATCATTACAAGTATATTAATTTATATTATTTATAATAAATTATATTTTAACGAATTTAAAAATAATATAAGTTTATTTTAAGTTATAATAACCTTGTATAACTTAATAACATTTATTATAAATTATTATTTATAAGCGAGAATTTTTTTATATGAAAAATATTTTATAATTAAAAATTAAAGCGATATTAAATAACATTTATAAGTTAAATAAATTATTATAAAAAAATATTTAATAATTAAAATTTATAATTATAAAATATTATATTATAATAAAAATAAGTAATAAATTATTAAATAAATAAATATATTTATTTTTAAAATATTTTGGAATAAAAAGGTAATATTTATATTTACGGAAAATACGATTATTAAAAATAATAATAAAAAAGAAATTAAAAAAAAAGGATTTAATTAAATATAATAATTTTTAATTAAACCATGTATTTTTAATTATAATATAATAAACTTAATATATTAAATTATAACTAATACTTTTATTATTTAACGTAAAAAAGTAAAAAATAAATTTATAACCTTTAAAATAATTAAGATATATAATATAAATATTTAAAACAATGGTTTAAACCGTCGTATTAATATTTATTATATAAAGAGGTATAAACGGAGATATAAATAAAGGTATTAATTTATGGAATTATATAATAAAAGATTTAAATATAATAATTTAATAATAATAATTTAATAATAATAATTTAATAATAATAAAATTAAAACGTAAAAATTAAGTTAAAATTAAATGTTAAATATTAAATAAAAAAGTTATATAAAACGGAAAAATATTTTTTTTAAATTAATTAACGTTAATTATTAATTATAAATATAATATTATTATAATATTTATAATATCTTTTATATAAATAATATTTAATAATATTTTTAAATATAAAAATACGATAAATTAAATAATAATATTATATAAAAATAAAATACGTGGGTATATAAAAGTATATAAAAATTAAAGTAAAATTATTATAAAAAATATTATCGTTATAACTTAATATAACGCGGGAAAAAATCGGGTTTTTATATAACGCGGTTAATAACATTTAATATATAATATTTTTATTATTATTATAATTAATATATTTTTTATATATAATAATATATTATATAAAATTTAATTAAAATAAATAAAACTTATTTTATAATTTTATAAAATATTTATTATTTTTATATTAAATAATTTTTATTTTTTTAAAAATATTTTTTTTTAATAATTTAATTTAAAAACTTATTTAATAATTTTTAATAATTTCTTTATTAAATATTTTATTTTAATATTAATTTTAATAAATTTTTAATTATTTAATAATATTATTATTAAAATTATTTTTATATATATTTATAAAAGTTTATATTAATTATATTTATATATTATTAATAAAATAATAAAAAAAGTTTTTTTTATATATAATATAAAAATAATTTTATAATTTTTATAATTTTTAATTTTATTTATTATATATAAAAATTTATATTAAATTTTTTATATATAATAAACGTAAATTTAATAATTTATTTAAAAATTTAAATAAATAATATAAATATTTATATTTATATTAATTTTTTATAATTAATTTTATTTTAACGAATTTAAATTAAAAAATTCGTTTTTATTTTATATTTTATTAATTATAACGATTTTAATTAATTAAAAACTTTATTTATTACTTTTATTAAAAACGGGTTTTAAATTTAAAAACCTTTAATTTTTTTTTTAACGTTTAAATATTTTTATTTTTAATTTTTTAAATTATATATTTAAATAATTATTAAATAAAAAACTTTTTAATTATAAAATAAATTCGGATATATTATTATTTAAATATATTAATATTTTAATTAATATAATTAAAATTAAATATTTAAATAATAATATATTTAAATTTTCTTTATAATTAAAAAGTTTTTTATTTAATAAATATTTAAATATTTAATAAAATTAATTTTTAATTATAAAATATATTTTTTATATAAATAATATTTTTTATATAAATATTATTTATTAATATTTTTTAAATTTATTAATTATTTTATTTTTATTTAATTTTTAATAATATTTATAATAAAATAATATATTAATAAAAATTAATTTTAAATATAAAAATATTATATATTTAATTATTTATTAAATTTAAAATTAAATAATTTTTTAATTATAAAATTATCGTAAAAAAATAATTATATTTAATAAAATAATATTAAAAAGTTTTTATATTAAAATTTATAATATATTAAAAATATAAATAAATTTTTTTTTAAAATAATAAAAAAAATAAATAATTATTTAATTAATTTTAAAATATAATATAAAAAAATTAAATTTATAATTATTAAATAATTCGTTATTTTATTTTAAATATTATTATTAATTATATAAAAAAAAATATTAAACCGGATTTTAAATTAAAAGTTTTTAAATTAAAATTTATTTAACGTTAATTTTAATTTTATAAATATAATAATATAAATTATTATAAATAATTATAACCACACGTTACGTAATTAAATTTTAATTTTAATTAATTAAAATAAAATTAATTATTATTTATTAAATAAATTATAAAAATTAAATTTTAAATAATATTTTATATTTATATTAATTTATTATATTTAAATAAATTATAAAATAATATTAAATAATAAAATTATATATTTATATTATTTTTTTATAATTAAATTTAATTATTTAATTAAATAAATTATAAAAAATTATTAATATTTTTTTTAAATAAAATTAAAGAAAATATTTAAAATAATTATAATTAATTATATAAATTATTAATTAATATTAAAATTATTATATTAAATAAAAATTAAATTCGTAATAATTTATAATATTTATATATATATAATACCGTATTAAATAAAATTTAATTAAAATAAATAAAACTCACGTAATTATATACGTTACGTAATTTATTAAAATAAATAAAATTAATTTCGTAATTTTACGTAATATTTATTATTTTTATAAATAATAATAATAATAATAATAATAATAATAATAATAATAATAATAATAATAATAATAATAATAATAATAATAATAATAATAATAATAATAAT